>JANDJZ010000429.1:0-39724 GCA_027943245.1 Acanthamoeba sp. SK_2022b
GGCGGCGGCAGGTCGCTCACGCTTTGGACGCCCACCGCGACGACCTCCTGTGGCCCGGCAACTTGGTGCGCGTGGTCCACGTACGTGCGCCCCGACCCTGTTGTTGTTGTTGTTGTTGTTGTTGTTGTTGTTGTTGTTGTTGTTGTTGTTGTTGTTGTTGTTGTTTGATGATGCAGCCAGAGGGTTTCTCATGCGCTCCCTGTACGCCAGAGCGTGGTGGTGGCGTGTGAAGGAGGGCGGGAAGTGCGGGAGCCCCAGGGAGCCGGAGGAGACAGCCAGAAGCGGGGCGAGTGGACAGCGTTGGCGAGTGCGACGCTGCTCGGTCATGCCCTTCTGGTGAGCGTCAAGCTACTGTGCGTCCTTCGAACGGCGGAGCGGCACGACCAACGACAAGCTGGCATTCTGGCCCTCGACATCGCCCACCGCCTCAACGGCGCCTGCTCTTCTTCGGGGGCAGCGATCAGCGAGCAGTGTGCGTTGCTGTCGCCGCTCGTCCGGCTCAGCGTCGATCTCGTGCTGGCTGCCCCGCCCCATCCCGACGACGAAAGCCTCCTCCTGCTGCTGCGAGCTATGCTATCGCAGCAGGCTGAACATTCGGCTTAGGACTACGTGCAATTACCGAGTCCTCTCAGCCGCCAACCTGGGCGTGGTGCGTCAGATATGAAACAAGCTTAAAAAAAAACAATCCAACACATGTGATGCACCTTCTTCTCAACAACCTACCTGCACCCAACGCAAACACCTTCCCAGGTACACAATCATGATCTTTGCAAGGAATTTTATCATTTATGCGATTATTAATAATAGGTCACTAACCTATGTTTGGTCTTCCCGGACCGGTTGTATATCTTTCAATTGGTGCTGACTTTGAGTAACTTTTAGAGACTTGATGCCCTGCCGTGGGGCTTGGGCTTGCCTTACGGACGGCTCGTTCCGTGGAGCGTGAGCGTGACTGAAGCGATGGATTGAGGGCCTGTTGCGCCACCGCTGTGAGGCATTGTTGGCTTGTAGAGCGGGGGGGACATACCAGCCGGGTTAGGCAGTTCATCCGAGACGATAAGAGTCCACTCGCCCTCGGATGCCTCGCCCCAGTGGCGCACGGAGGTGAACGTCCAGTTGTAGCCAGCGTGTCTGTCGCTGTGGGTCTCGGCCAGTACACTGGTTGTTCCCGCGGGCGACACCAGCAGGATGTGGAGGTCTGTGCCTTGTGTGAGCAGGCGAAATTGTGGTAGTTGGAAGAACAAGCATACCTCCACGGCGTGGGTGAGTGGCCACCAAGGTG
The DNA here is from genome assembly GCA_027943245.1 of Acanthamoeba sp. SK_2022b. Taxonomy (NCBI): domain Eukaryota; phylum Discosea; order Longamoebia; family Acanthamoebidae; genus Acanthamoeba; species Acanthamoeba sp. SK_2022b. The sequence continues at coordinate 1,283 of JANDJZ010000429.1, forward strand.
AGTTCAACGTGCTGGAGAGCAAAGGTCAACACAATCCGAACACGTGCCAGCAAGCTCTTGGCAAGAGGGACAAAAGGGGCACCTCTAGGGTGAGCTTATTGGGGACCTGGATGGTGACAGATACTCCCCTTTTGTTATTGTCAGGTAAGTAGCCTGGCGCAAGTTGGAATGTGTGAGTCCATCATGCCTCACGCTCGGCAAGGGCGTGAGCGTGTAAGCCGAGTTTCGGGCGTGGGTGAGTGGCCACCAAGGTGAGTTCAACGTGCTGGAGAGCAAAGGTCAACACAATCCGAACACGTGCCAGCAAGCTCTTGGCAAGAGGGACAAAAGGGGCACCTCTAGGGTGAGCTTATTGGGGACCTGGATTGTGACAGATACTCCCCTTTTGTTATTGTCAGGTATAGCCTGGCAAGTTGGAATGTGTGAGTCCATCATGTCACGCTCGGCAAGGGCGTGAGCGTGTAACCAGTTTCGGCCTCTGAGTGACTTGAACTGGCGTTGCGGCCTCCGGAAGCAGTGGCGCGGAGGCTGCCATGACAGTGGCGTTTCCTACATCACACAGCCCGAACCCGTACTGCCCCCATGACGGAGGTTCCTGTCAGAGGGAGAACTATGTCTGGTGCAGGGTGTTTAAGAGGTATACCTTGTGGTTTACGTGGAGACCCGCTCCGTTGACCACCCAGTCATCATCGCCAGGATCGGTCGTTGCCTCCTGACCCACACGAAGACGTCGACCTCCAAACCTCCAGCAATCTCTGCCAATCATCTTGATGGCAGTCTCGGAAGAGCGGCTCTGAAGTATCAGTACGCCTGGCCCTTCTACTCGGTTGCGCAGTTGACGTCGACCCCACGGGACCTAAAGCGGCCTGAAGTAGTACGCCTGGCCCTTCTACTCGGTTGCCATCGTCGAACGGGCCTAAAGGATCGTCAATCATAGAGCCACCTCCGGCAACGATACAAGAAAGCGCGTACCCCAAGACGCCGAGTAGATGTGGTTAAGGTCTGTGCGGTAGGTGAGGCCCGTGGCCTCCTGATGCAGTCCCAGAGGCGGTCAGAACAAGTTACGAGATACGGCGCCAAGTGAAATTACCAGGGCATCAGTAGTAACGCCCGAGATGAGTCGTTGCGCCCCGACCCCAGCCCTGAGGAACGCAACTAAGATTTCAAGTTTGAGATCGACTACGGAGAGGAGATTCTGTACCCATAAGCCAGCCCAACTCCGCACTTGTTATCGTTCATGCCGGCATAGGCCAAGCCAGCACACGCTGCGTGGTGGAAAACAACATCAGGCACATGACCAATAACATACGAGGAGGTGGAGTACAGGTGCCGTGAGTGTCATCAAATGCCACTGGGGAAGGGTCGTCATCGTTGCCATTCCAGTCGTGAGAACCAAGCTTCAGAAAACGAGCCACGCCAAAGTCCTGGTGGCGCCACTCCACACCGTCGTCCACAATGCTGATACCTGCAATGGAAGATCAGATAAGGTAGCATAGAGTAAGAGTACATGTCACAAAGGCGTACCAATGCCCTTGCCTGATAGGCCCCTTTCCCAAGCAGGGATAACATTGAGGTCAGCCCCGGCTGAGTTGTGAATGTGAAACTGTGCCTCAAACAGGGGGTCTGCGTATGGTCCTACGATTAGAATCAGGAGATGGAGCGTAAGGGCCAGAGAGGGTACCAGAGACTGGAGGAATGCGCTTGGAGTGCAGGCGGTCCGTCTGTTTCTCGGACCATTCTACATGTGGGTGAGACCCCAGCATGCTGTCCACCTGGTGCCCCGCGCGGTCAGATACAATTCAGCACCAGAGCTAGAGCGCACCTCTTCAATGCTCCTCTTGGCGTGATGATCTGGATCGTGTTCCAGAAGGAAGTAGTCGGGAAGATTGCCTACTCTCCCAATAACGCAACACTAGCGATAGGAAGCTCAATTAGGCTTGGGCAACACCAACTCATCACAGGCGGATTGAGTCACAGGTGCTGTACTCCGTGCTCCTCGGCCAGCCCCTGCAGCTTAAGGAACTGATCCGATTCATCTTTGGGGGAAGCCGGCAGCTTTACGGCCCATAGTGTTCTGTTCTTGTTTGCCATATCCATTACTTGGTTCAAGTTGTGAGTAGAATTGCATGTGGTGGAGGAGGCATTTGGGAGAGAGAGATGCACCATGCGGAGCAGCCTCAGCCAGCGAAAGAAACATGACCAAGGCGATTCCTACCAGTGGTACCAGATGTAGGGGGCTCCTCATCCTTCAATGTGCTTTGAAGTGGGTCTGGTGCTTGCAGATGAGACTCGGCAGGAAAATGTTGCGCTTATGTACTTACGTGAGCGGGCCGTGGATTGGCGATAGCCAATAGTGGATTTTTTGCAAGTCTGGTACTGTTTTTTTTGGTATGGCCTGCTTTTTTGGCAAGGCTTTAGGATCTATACAGCTTGCGGGACCACCCTGTTTTTATGAAAATCGCGGATCTATACAGCTACGCAACCTAGGCGCTTACCAAAACGAAAGCACAATCTCCTGTTGCACTTCTGCCAGATAATTCCTGGTTTTGGCTGGGCCAGTGGGCTCTTGTGTTTGGTAAACAACATTAACCTCCTCCATTATCAAATGAGAGGTAGAATGAGGGGCGTTTTTTTGTTAATCACAATAAAATGGATTTTAATTACAAATAATGGAGGGTCAAAGTTTATTCTGCTTGCAAGTTGTGGCAACTGCAACATGTAAGGCTCTCACTGCTGCATATGCATACACAATTATCTATGACTTAACAGATGATGAGGAGCACCTTTACCCTGTTGTTGTCATCCATGGCAAAACGGCCACACAGTGACAGCAGACCAGCAGCTCCAGTTAACAACCGAGTGTTCAGAAAAAAGTAACAATGACTCTTTTGACAATGTCCCCTTTTCAGACACAAATGGGATGAAAACACACTTAGATATGTACAAGGCCTGAAAAAAAAGCTTCAAATTCTGTACACTGAGGTAAAACAGTTTTGACAATCAGATGTTTTATACTTCACAAAATGCATTGGTCAACATGGATTGTGTTTAAATTGTTGGAACTTGATCTCTTCTAACCCTTCAAAAAAGAAAATGATGCGACACTTCTCCTGTGGGTGAAGATCTATGATAATGAAAAAGTGATATCTTGAAATGTATGACGATGCATACATGCCCTTTGGGTCAAGTACATCTTTGGGCTGTGGAGGGCAAACTGATGTGCATCAGGTCAACACTCACCTTGTTGTTTTTTGATGAAAAAGGTAGATCATGAAAAAGTCACATTTCTGTGGATGTACAGAATGCATGGGTTCACCTTGGGTCATGTATAGGCATTTTTGGGTTCATAAAAAGTGACATTGTTACTTTTTTTCTGAACACTCTGTTGAACTGTCCAAGTCTGAGTTAACCAAGGTTTGTCCCTCTTCAATTTAATCCTTCAATCTCTGTGGTGCTTGGCTGTCAAAGAACACTAACAACAACAGTGCTGCACTTAGACCTCAGCTTCTCTTCTACTCTCCACCCTGCTCAACGTCAATCTGTAAGTTTCAGCACTGGTTGGAGGTAGATGATGGGTCATTTCAGGGATTGAGATCTTACATATTGCGTCACGCAGGTGCAGGCAAAACATGCTCCTTCCCAGACAAGACCATGTGACAAGAGCAAGTATTAACGAAGGTGTACTCTCGGAGAAATCAATTCTTCTTTCTTTTTCCAACTTACTTGTGGTTAGAAGCGGAGATGAGCCAGGAGTGGAGGAGGTGCAGGACGAAGCCAGTGCTCAAGGAGGCCGATGATGAAGTTCCATTGTAGTTGGGGTACGTTCCATACTCAAAGCAGCCCACACTTGGGTTGTTTGCATCACGTGGGTAACCTAAGAGGTGTGGTGTGCGACCCATCAGCCAAGCCCACAGCCCTTGTTGAGGCAGGTGTTACCATAGTAGTCATAGGTCACACCCGAGAGAGGCGTAGCGGCCCCACGAGCAGCGGACGACTCCCCCTGCAAGCCGTAGTCAAGACAATAGTGAGTTTATGGCGCGACCAGTGGAAGGGCGGCAGAGGAGGCCATGCACCAGGAGATAGTCAGTGAGTGAGGACCCTAGGCCGTTGATGCGACCGCTCACGAAGTGGATGCGCGACGCATTGATGGCAAGGGAACCCGATCCCGTGCAGTTGATTGGTACACTGCGACCCAACAGGCAGTGGGGATGAGAGAGGTTTCCCCAGATTGCTCCACAAAGCGTGAGTTGGGAGTGCAGGTACGTCTTGACCCCGACCCAGACGTTGTTTGACATGGTCCACGCGCTCCTCTGCCCACCTATGAAGAAGACCATCTCATCATCAGCGACACGTGCGGTGATCAAATTGGGAGCACGCACTAATGGAACAGCTTCCATTGCCCTGGTGAGCGGACGTGACATCGTTAGTGTCGATAGAGAGCCGCGGGCACAGAGGAAGGAAGCATGGATTACCGTGGCCCAGAACAGGTTGTTCTTCAACACGTTGCCCGATGGTTCGGTCGGTACCGTAGGCCACGCGAACGGCGGGTACTGTGTCGATGGGATGGTATTAGGAGAGAGCTCGCTAGCGAAACCTCGAACATAGGGTAGGGGCGATTCCCACACTCGCAATGCGTGAGCGAGATAGAGCTTACCGTCGAGTTGGGATTCCAGACCGTGTTGTACCAGATGCGCACCTTAGTCACGTAGTTCTGATGGATGGGCAACGTCAACAAGATATGCTTGCACGTGTAATCCTTTCCGTTTCTTGTCCTGCATGTTAGGATGCGTACCGACAACGAGTGGAAGTTGGATATGCCGGTGCCAACGAGTAGATTGTTCTGGATGGTGACGTTGTATGTGGGCACGGGAGTGGCCTGTCGCAGCGAATCACCAGAGTTAATTGACGTCAGCGGAGCAGCGAAGAACTTGACAGCGGTCTGTGCTTTGCGCCCTACCGGCCAGGTCTCGGCGCCCACAAGGATACCGACAGCAGGTCTGTCATAGCGGTAGTAGCTCGAATCCTTCGAGTACACGTAGTTGCTATCAATCAGCACATCATTTGCGTTGTCCATGTCTGGGCGCATGTTGCGTAGGGTGAGACCAAACGAGCGATCGATATACACCACTGAGTTGATGAACGGGTACATATGTTGACTGAGTAGGTGTCGTAGACCACGTTGTGACGCACGGTACAGCCGGTCACCTGAATGCAGTCGATTCCCTCGCCCCAGCTGTTGTACACCGTGTTGTACTCGATCAGCCAGTTCTTCAGGATGGGGCCTCCGCACGAATCCGAGCTGTATGCACAGTCGTTAACCAAGACCGCGAGTCTACGTGTTGAAATATGGAGTTACTCAACGTACGAGACAGCTTGGGACCAACTGGTGCTGCTAGCATTCACATTCTGCATTACCGCATTGTAGACGGTGTTGTTGCGGAGTACTACATCGCTGCTGCAACCACCGATGGCCCTGTAAAGTATAGGAGAGGTCCATGACACGCGTTAGCAGAGCCGCTCCCTCTCACTTGAGGAGAAGGAATCGGCGGACCTGACGAAGGTGTCATGGACCAGGCAGTTCTCGACTGTCACGTCGCTGCTGTAGAAGAGCGAGATGCCTGGTGCGGTAGATGGATAGGGCCAGGTGAGTGAGGGTTCACACCTTCGAGTCCCTTCCCATCGCTTGTCTCCTTCATGTGCTGTCCCGAAGGTGTGAGCTCGTACCGGCTTGAGAGGAATCGCGGACGACGATGTTGTCCAGCACGATGTGGTTACACAGGTTCACCCGCACCATCCCCTGCCCCCACATTCCGAAGAGTGAGCGTCCGGCGAACGGGAGGTGTAGCGGTTGAGAGCAGGAGCACCTGGTACGAGGCCTGAGTGACGCCGGTGCCGTCTACGATAGCTCTGGTACTGGGGTAGCTCGTCACCGTAATGGGCTTGGCCTTGGTGCCCTGGAACGGAACGGTTAGGGCATGCGACCGTACCCTCAATCAGGGTTGCCGACGAGAGAGCAATACGTTGAGGTTCTCGAGCGTTTGCATCGTCGTGAACGTGCCTGTGAATCCAATTCCGGTTGAGCACACTTGTCAAACCTGGGGCAGCTCAGGCGTGGTTGTTGATGGGGAGGGGGGGATTTACCGCGCATGTAGACGACATCGCCGGGCTGGACGGTCGGGGCCTTGACGCCAGAGAGGGAGGTGAAGTTGCCAGAGCCGCTTGCGTCCACCACCCACGTCGCCTTTGTGGCATCAACGTAGGGCAGTCGGTTTACATACGCCAAGTTTAGGAGGTTGCGTGGGGCGACAGGTGAGGTACCGCGTTGGACTGCTGGGGGCCTAGAAAAAGGCACAGCAAGGCCAAGACGACAGCCACTACGTTGAGGTTCATGCTTTTGATACACCGATCTGTGTGAGCACACAGGCCTTTCACCGGGAGTTGAGGTGGCATCGTTGTCCCAATAGAAAGGCCAATATAGCTGAATCGACCAGTCGGGACGCGGCGGAATGATCGGGGGACTTGCCAACAAATGGGAGCTTTTACCAAATCTGTCAGGAGCGATCGGTCTCACTGGAGGAGACAGCTGCGCTGGCCACGGTCGGCGAGGAGGTCCAGGGGCTCGTAGACGGCGAAGTTGGCGGCCAGCGCCACAGCGGCGTCCACATTGTAGAACGTCTTTGCCGAACACTCGATGAAGGCCATGGCACCCATCTCGAAGGCCATCACCTGAGCCTGTTCGTACGATACGTGTTGTTGTTGTGCGCAGAGTCGCTCTTCCTGATTGCCGTCGATGACGCCGTCGCTCTCATCCCTCCCGCTCTCCCCCACCTTCTCGTAGCTCTCGCTCTTCTTGTCGGTCTCGTCGTCCTGGTTGTAATCCGGGGCGAGATCCTTCTTGCAGCCCACCAGCACAAACGGTACGCCGGGGCAGTGTTTGCGCACCTCCGGCAGCCAGCGAGACCTGGTGGAGGGTCCTATGGCGTCAGTGGTCCCAAGATGCTGGCAAGAGAGGGAGAAGGTAGCGACCTGAGGTTTTCCAGGCTGGTGGGGTCGACGACGGAGTAACAGAGGAGAAAGACGTCTGCGCCGACGTAGCTCAGGGGCCGCAGTTTGTTGTAGTCCTCTTGTCCCACTGGGGAGGGAACGCACCAGACGGTGCGATCGAGTGGTGAGCGAGCACTTCGGCGCAGCCTACAGAGGTTGTGGAGGTACCGGTGTCCCAGGGCACCACCTTCACTTTCTTGTCGTGGTCAATGACGATGGTACGTTGGTTGTAGCTGATGCAACTCGGCATTATCTCTGCGATGACCGTCAGCCCAAGCATGCGGCTGGCGGACGGGGAGAGGCGGCGGTGCTGGTGACTTACCGCTGTATGTGTTCCATGACCAGGCATAGAGCATCTTCGTCTTACCCACCCCGCTGTCGCCCACCGCGACCACCTTCACTGCTGGTTTGGAGCGCTGCGAAGCAACACGAAGGAGCCGAGTGAGAACGACTGTGGGCGAGAGGAATCGGGCAAACGGGCCGAGTACTCGGAAGCCGGGGCGGACGGTGGCGGAGAGGCGTATGCGGCTCTCAGTGGTGTAGCGCTCTCGCGCTTTGTCGAGCTTGTCGCGCCTATCGCGCTCCCACTCCCAAGAGATAGTGATGGCTTCGATCACCTCCGCCCTGGTGCCCAGCCGGTCAATGCATGTACGTGACTATGCCTACAAGCTCCACCCAGTAGTGAGCAGTGTGGCCATACCGAAGGTCTATCGAGTCAACTGAGTCAGGAGGCCACACTTCGCAGCACGTCTCCCGATAGAACCGCTGCCACAGCCTGTGCCATAGATAAAAAGCGAATAAATAACAAAACAAAAGAAATATAACGGGGGGGAGGTACAGTGGGTCGCTCGAGATGGCGCGCCAGCTGCGACAAACGCCTCCCACGCGGCACAGATCTGTTGCCTCAAGGTAGGCAAAGATTCGCCACCCCAGCTCGGGAGGCAAATGCTCAGCGCTCATTGACCCTTCTTCGTTTTCTCCTCTCTTCTGCCGCTCCGTCTCTTCGCTCCTTTCTTTCTCCATCTCCTGCTCAAGATAGGTGCTCTTGGCTTCGCGTTGCGATGCGCGGCTTGCCCTCTCTACATGTGGCCTCTTCCGCAAAACTCTTCAAAGAACCAGCCAGCGGGCAGTGGCTTCCCTTTTCGCGTGACACGTAAGCGCTGTGTCTTGCGCTCTCGCCACTGAGTGTTGGTTCAACTCTTGTTTACCGCCTTGCCCCACAAACTCTCAAGCAAAGCATCATCTTCGTCTCCTGCTGCCTCTCGATCTAGCCGAGACTGACCTTGCCACCACTGCCGTTAAAGAGGCCGAACGGGTCGTTGATGGTGGTGTTGGGGCCGAGCCTTCCCTTCGCCATCCAGTACTTCCTGGCCTCGTCCAGCACGAGCACGCTCGACGACGTCAGCAGGCACACGAACAGGTCGTACAGAGACAGGCTCTCCGTGTCGAACAGGCTCTGCAGGATAGGCACGTAGATGGCCGCCAACTGCAGACCGTCATCGTACACGTAGCGTGCGCGTGAGATTGAAGAAGCCAAAAAACAGATGAACACAGCAAGAGGAATACAAGGAGAGAGCGTTGAGGAGAGTTACGTACCTGCAAGAGGAGGGAGCCGCCAACGGCCAGAGAGAAAAACTTATTGTTGCTGAAGCCAATCTTGAAGATGCTCTTGTCCTCGGAACGGCAGTTCATGGCGTTGATCATCTGGAAGAGGACGAACGTGGTGAAGCACATCGTCACAGCGCGCGTCTCGCCTCCCTCCTGTAGGCGCACAACGACAAAAGACATGAGGGGTGAGGACCCGAGGCCGGACTAAATGAGGATAGACAACTGCGCACCTCGAGGAACGTGTAGAACACTGCGAGGGTACCGACGACCATCAGCAAGGCGCTGACCACGATCGAGAGGATCATGATCGGAGTGAAAACGGGTTTGCGCGGGTCACGCGGAGGCTTCTTCATTACGTCCCTGTCGAGCGGTTCCACACCTGCGGGTCTCCGTCAGCACGAGCAGCACAACACAATGGGAAGAGTGCTGCGATGTGGTACCCAAGCTCTGGGCAGGAGGGCCGTCCATGATGATGTTGATCCACAGGATTTGGATGGGGGTCAGGGGAAGGGGAAGACCGAACAGAGTGGACGATGCCACCATGGACAGCGTGGCGATGCTGGTCGTCAGCTGGAACCTCAGGAAATTCTTGATGTTGTTGTAGATCGACTTGCCCTCCTATGCAACACGAGATACGAGCATGAGACCAAATGAGACAGCGGAGAAGTGGGGAGTGGAGGCTGCGATGGGCATACCTCGATGGCTGCAACTATGGTAGCAAAGTTGTCATCGACGAGGATCATCTCCGATGCCTCCTTGCTCACATCCGTGCCGGTGCGTCCCATGGCCACACCTATGTCGGCCAACTTGAGCGCGGGCGCATCGTTGACACCATCGCCGGTCATGGCCACGATGTGGCTGTGGCAGCAAAGAGCGAACAAGCACGCTCGTGTGAGAACTGCCACCTTTAGTGAAAGGAGAAAGGGGGTTAATGTACCCTCGCTTCTTGTAGGCGTCGATAATCTTCATCTTTTGTTCAGGCGCCATTCGGTAAAACACGGTGACGTCGTCAATCTGGGCGGCGAGCTGCTCCTCGGTCATCTCCTGGACCTCGCTGTAGGAAAGGGCCAGGCTGCCCCTGTCGAAGATGTCGAGCTCCTGGGCGATAGCAATGGCCGTTTCCTTGGAATCACCAGTGATCATCACCACCTTGACGCCACCCCTGCGCACCTCGGCGATCGCCTCCTTGGCTGCAAATTGACCCACGGAGCAAACAGGTGAGGAGTCTGGAGAGATGACGAGATGACGAAGTAGAAGGAGAGCTGGCGACGGACCTTCCTCGCGAGGAGGATCCACGATTCCAACGACGCCCAAGAAGGTGAGGGCGCCCAAGTTGGTTCCATTGGCCAGAGCGATCACGCGCATGGCGCGACTGCCCATCTCTTCCGCGGCCTCAAGAATGATTTTCCTCTTCTGCGACGAGAGGTCAATGATGGCTCCGCGATCGTTGCATGTCGTGTTGCACCTGCACCATAATGCACCAAAGCTTGTTCAGCAATGCGCACGGACACGGGGAAGAGAGAACTGTGCGGCTTGTACCGTTCCAGGATTCGGTCAACAGCACCCTTGACGTGATAGACCGGCTGCTGGTGGCCGGTTTCATACTGGACTGACATCCACTTGGTGGTCGGCGAGAAGGGGACCTCGCCAAGGCGAGTGAAGTGGTGGCGAAGATCATCGACGCCACCCTTGGCAGCTGCCACCAACAGAGCGGCCTCGGTGGGTTGTCCGAGCACTCTGTGGAGAAGGTGGCCGTCGAGCTTTAGCGGAACGCGCGAAGAGAAAAGCGTGAAACAGCGTTGTGGGTCATACCTGCCCTCAGTGGCCGAGATTTGAGCGTTGTTGCAGAGTAGAGCTGTCTTGAGCAGCTCTTGAAGGTGCGGGTCCTCCTTGGGCTCAATCTTGATGCCTCTGCGGAAGAAGTCGCCGCGCACGCCATAACCGTCGCCGGTCACGTCGATCAAGTCGGTGGTGAAGATGGAACGGACGGTCATCTCGTTCTTGGTCAGCGTGCCTGCAAGCAAGCATTGGATGCTTACGCTATGAGTGTTGAGTTCGGCAACGCGTTCAAGTATACGAAGGAGTACCGGTCTTGTCGCTGCAAATGACAGTGGTGGCGCCGAGGGCCTCTACAGCTGGCAGCTTACGAACGATGGCGTGACGCTTTGCCATGCGCGTAACGCCCAAGGCCAGGGTGACGGTGACCACGATGGGCAGACCCTCAGGGATTGCGGCAACGGCAAGACTCACGCCGATGGTGAACATTTGCAGCAGAGGCTTGCCCTGGACGGCGCCCAGGAGGAAGATGGTGCCCACGATGCCAAAAGCGAGCAGCGAGAGCTGCTTGCCCAGCTGGTCCATCTTCTCTTGCAACGGCGTACGCTGCTCAGCCATGGAGGTGACCATCTCCCAAATGTGGCCCAGCTCGGTGTCGGTACCGACGGCCACCACGACGCCCTTGCCGCGGCCGTTGACGACACTGGTGCCCATGTGGGCCATGTTCTTGCGTTCGGCGACGGCCAGCTGTCCGACGTCCGCGTCGATCTTCATGTGGAACTTGTGCGACGGCTCGGGTTCGCCGGTGAGGATAGATTCGTCGATCTGGAGGCTGATAGCGTCGGAGAGGCGCAGGTCAGCCGGCACGCGGTCGCCCACTTCAAGCAGCACAATATCGCCCCTGACGAGGTCCTCCGCGTCGATCTGCTGAGCCTTGCCATCTCGTACGACGTGACATCGATGGGCGACGAGGGATTTGAGGGCCTCCACGCTCTTCTCTGACTTGTACTCTTGAACAAAGCCCACTAGATTGACGATCAGCACCGCGAGGAAGATGCCGATGGCGTCAGCGAACTCGCCCAGCAGGAGGGAGACAACGGCTGAGCACAGCAGGAGCACGATGAGGGGCTCCTTGAACTGGCCAATGAACTTCATCAGCAGCGATTCCTCCTCTGGGTGTTCCAGTACGTTTCTCCCATTCGCCTGTGCGCGCGTGAAGGCGTCCTGGCTCGAAAGGCCTTGCTCGGTTGTGTGCAAATTCTCGAGCACCTCCTCAACCTCGAGCTGGTAGCTTCGCGACGCATCCAGACCGCCAAGATTGGAGGGGATGTAAATCGTCGTCTCCTGCATCATCTTCGTCTGATCAGACACCAGCTAGTGGCGCCTCGTGGCGACGATGGAAAAAGACGTGGTTCCTCGAGCTTCTCTCTCTACTACCTTCGAATCGATAATAGCCGTAAGGACCAAAGGCCAGTGTGTGCGAGCTTTCCGGCCAAGGGCACGGGCAGCAACGTGTCAACCAGAAAAGAAAACGCGCTCATTTCCTTTTGCATTACCGTTATTTTTTCTTGTTTGCAAATCAAATGGCGAAGGCGGTAACGATTCAGACCTCGATCGGCGACGTCACGTTCGAGCTGTACTGGAACCATGCGCCTAAGACATGCCACAATTTTTACGAGCTCGCCAAGCGAGGCTACTACGACAACACTATTTTTCACCGCATAATCAAGGTACCGTGCCCAACCTCGCGCCCGATCGCTGGCACGTTGCAGTACCTCAGACCCTCTTTCCCTTCTCTCTCAGGATTTCATGTGCCAGGGCGGAGATCCCACCGGCACTGGAAGGGGTGGTGAGTCCATCTATGGGTACGCGTCCGCCAAACTAGAACGTTCCCCACCTTTTCTTGTTGCTCATACTTCTGCTTATCTTGCCTCTGAGCAGTGGCAAGTTCGAGGATGAGATCACGAGGGAGCTGAAGCACACCGGAGCGGGCATCCTATCGATGGCCAACGCGGGGAAGAACACCAACGGCAGCCAATTTTTCATCACTCTGGCTCCGTGCCCGTGGTGCGTACCTGCTCGCCACAACACCGTTTGTCTCGTATCTTCATCTCTTGCGAGGGACCGATAAAGCGGAGGCTACTTCTTCTGACGCATACTCGTGCGTTCTACGGCAGGCTCGACGGTAAGCACACAATCTTTGGTCGCGTGTCGAACGGCATGCAGGTCGTGAAGCGAATGGGGAACGTGGCGACGGATTCTAGCGACAGGTAACAGCATCTGCGCACTTAATCACGTACGTGATGTACGTGCGCGCCTGATCTTGCTGACCCTTTACGCAAATCGTGTCAGACCTTTGGAGCCGCTGAGGATCTCCAAAGCGCACGCGCACGAAGGCGAGTTTAAGCCCCCGGCCACAACTTCCATCAACAGCATGGTTCTCTTCCAGTAGAACAGAAGCCTCAAAATGAACCAAATCATCGGGTATGGGTGAGCATTTTTCTTTCCCGTGTATGGGTGGCCTACCCTGAGAGCCGCTGGTGGTAGGATCAGAGTGAGCAGAATTCTGAGCCATGAGAACACTCTGTGGGCCAGCATGAAGGTCTGGTCATGTGGACAAGCTTCCACACAACACCATAAGTTACGGGTGGATGGTTTATTGCCTGTTGTGCAGGCCTCACTCTCCGGTGAAGTTGTACGGCAGTCGCAGGTCTCCGTAGTCGTCAATGCCAAAGCGATTCGATCCGATGATCGAGAGCCTGCGGCACACTTGCGTTTAGCGATTGTACGCGGTGAGGAGGAAAAATAAAGCAATGAGAAGGGAGGACATGCCGTTGCATCAGCGGGGCCAGGTCGTTGGCGTGCTTGCGGAGGCTGAAGCAGAACTCGGTCATGTCCTCTCGCGTTATGGTGTCGTCCTGCACCAGATCCAGCAGTCGCAGGCGTCGTTTCGTCAAAATTCTGTGAAGAGACGTCGTGGTTAGCACCGCGCATCACCGTTTGTACGCACGTGTGTGCAGAGGGGTGAATGAGGCACCGTAGTTGCGTTTCTCGCTCACGGAGCTCGGCGGTGAAGGAGTTCTGGTGGGCGACCTTCGCGCCCTCCCGCTTGATCCAGTCAATCAACTGATGCGCTTGGGCGGTCGTCGAAATCGAGAGCAGGCCCACAGCAGGATCCACCGACAATATTTTCCCATCCAGCTTCTTGGCCTCTTTCACCTGCGTACACGCCGACAATGCACAAAAGACGACGCGCGTTTGTGATGGTGTGCTTGGCAGCAACGAAGCCACTGTGTGGTGGAGAGGGGCACTACGATGATGGAGATGTTGCTGTGCAGGTTCTCGTTCTCTTCCCACAAAAGCCTCCGCTTGCCCTCAACCTGGACTCGGCCAGTGAGCCGCTCCTGCTTCTCTATACACTCCTCGGTCTCGGCGTTCATCCTTGATTGAGTGGCCAAGCGGACATCGAGAAATTATTCTCTTAATTAATGTTTAAATCATAACGGCGCAATTAAACGAACATGACTAAAAATAAGAAACAAAACTAATAAAGATGCTACATACGTACCTGTCTAAAAACTGCACATACTCCTCAACGTCGACGGTCGAGTAGTCGGCGCACATCAGCTTGAACCCGAACTTATCCGCCAGCTCGGCCTCCTTGCGCTTCATCAACTTCAGGTACCGTTGCCTGCCGTGTTGGAGCAGAGTGAATTGATGACAGTACGAGCGTAGAAATGCATCAGCTTCAATAGACTCTACCTGTCGTAAACGAGATTCACGTCGACGGCGTTGAGCACCTTGTACCACACCTCTTGCGGGTCGAGCGAATTGAGGAATATCCTTCCGAACACGTCGTCATACATGTTCACGCTTTTGCCTTGACACAACAATACCAATAAGGCGCCACACATCACTGAGCACCATTCGTACACGGATGTGCACGAATAGGAATGGGGAGAGATATGGCCTACTCTGCCCTGGCGCGTCCTGTCCCACCGGCGCCGAGACGCCAGCGGAGAAGCAGATGGTGCAGTTATTCAACTCCTTTCCCTGTATGTTGAGGTTCTCGACACCTGCCACAATAGGAGACATAACCACGAGACGCAGCGCGCAGCGGTCGGTACCGGTCGAGTGGGGGACCTTGAGCAGGGACTGCAGCAGCTCCAGCTGTCGCCTCGGATCGTTCATCTCCTGGCGGCCGAAGGTTACCCGCAGACCTCGCTGCATGGTCATGAGGAGATATCTGGCGCGTTTCCGAGCACCGAGTAAGGCCCGGAAGAGGAAGTGGGGGCGCAGCAGGGGAGAGCAAGCCAAAGCGAGAGCCATGTGTGACGGTACTTGTGCATGCCCACGTCTCGCTCAACCATGCGCAGGTCTTCTTGCTTCTTCATGGCGATGTTGTAGTACTGGGCCAGGAAGTCCTTCACCTCGCGGATGCTGGGTATCCCTGAACCGCTGCGTCCTGCGGAGAGTAGTTGTCTCAGCCACGTGCGTGTGTAGCGTGTGTTTGTTAGCACAGTACTGTGGGGCTCGCTGATGTTGCCTTCTTCGTCGATCAGGAAGCCTGTGAAGTCGAATCCCTCTTCATCAGAGATGATGCCGCACTTGTGGAACAGCATGTATAGCTGCTGCCGCAGGGCGTCCTCCTGCATTCAATGAACGGCAGGTCAAAGCTATCAGCCCATCATCAAACCACCTCTCTCTGAGTGTGTGGAGATCACCTAACCTTTCCCTTCTTGGAGTGGTGCAGGGACGTGTGGAGCACCATCGCCACACGCTTGAGCGGGATGATGTGAGGTGCCTTCTCCTTCTCGACCAACGATGAGCGCGGCAGGATGGTCCCGCTCCCAGGTGCCTTGTTTTCACCTGCGCCCGATATCTCGTCGGCCGAGGGCAGCAGGTAGAAAGACAGACTATATGATGTGTCTGTAGTGGCCGTTGCTGTCTGCGGCTTCTTCATGTCGTCCAGGAAGGCCATCAACGACTGCAGCGACTTTCCGTTGACCTCCTGCCTCTCCCGCTCGGTGAGTGATTCCATAGCGCACGCTCTCCGCGGACACGCACCTGCTCCTTTGGGTAGTCAGAGAAGAGGTCCGGGTGCACAAGCAGGTACAGTCGATTGAGGAGCGTCTTGATGGGCGTCGACTTGGGCGCCTCTGTTGCTTCTCTGCTGTTGCCCTCGCCATCGGCGGACCGGCGTCGCCACGCCGAAGTGGAGAAAAATCTGACCAGCTTTGAGACGGCATAGTGGCGAGGGGCGAGTGTCCCGGCGCTCACCTGCCGCCTCGTGTGCAGCCACAGAGGCGCCCAAATACCCAGAAATCCCGAACCTAGTGCTGAATTTGTGAATTCAGCAGATCTAGCTGTGGATAGTATGGTGCCGGTAATGGTGGAGCGTCGCGCTGACGCCACGCCCCTCCATGGGCCTCCTGCCGCACCGAATGCCTTCATCGTGTTGGTTTCTCGTGCATTTTCCTTCTCATTTTCTTTATGCAGAATGAGGGGTCGTTTACGGCTGTTTGAGGCATCGCAACAGACGAGCCATACAACCGAAGTGGAAAGTTGGCCACCCAGAACTCAGGTGTTCCTCTCGCCTTTGTCCTCTTGAGAAAGAAAAACCTCTCTTGTAGGGAGTTCTGACCAGTGGAGTGCATGCGTATAGGCCCATGAACAACAACACAGCGAAGAGGCCGGAGGACGGGAAAGCAAAGGAGAAGCTGGAAGGGGCGGTGGAGGGCAAGACGGGAACGGTGCCTCCGCCACCGAAGCGTCATTTCACACTGCTTATCGACAAGAGCGGAAGTATGACCACACGCGACTGCCCCAACGGACGAAGTCGGTGGGAGCTGGCCAAGGACGCTGCCAAGGCCTTCGCCCAGGTCTGCTGCTCTTTCGACGTCGACCAAAAGGTCGACGTCTTCTTCTTTGGTACCGTAGGCGTTTCTTCGACCCTCCTGGTGTGTGCAGACGCTGACGAGGCGCTGCAGGGAGCCGAGGGAAGGACGAGCACATGGTGGTGAGGTCCGGGAACGACATCGAAGCCCGGTTTGCGCGAGGACCAACCGAGGGCACCTACCTCGCCGGCTGCCTTCAAAAGGCCATAGAACTTGTGCCCTACGATCAGCTGGTGCGTGGCCCGTGTTTTAACTGCAATGCGACAGACTGCCTGCGCCGCTCGGCCTGACTTATATACAACAGCACACCATATTGGTGATCACCGATGGCGAGGCGAGCGACAAGGGACCCTTGGAGAAGGTTCTGGTCGAAGCATCGCACAAGATCCCCCGGGACGAGTGCCTCGCCGTCTCCTTCATCCAGGTGGGGCAGGACAAAGGAGCCAGGCGATTCCTCAAGATGCTGGACGACGACCTCACCGGCTGTAAGTTCGACATCGTTGACACCAAGGCACGCCCACGCCTCCACTGCCGCTGCTCTAAACCACTGGCTCATCTATTTCTCGACTCGCCCGCCTCCCCACGCCACCACGCAGAGCTGCGATGAGGTGGCCCAGATTGGCTTGATTGAAACGCTGCGGCAGGCCATCACCGACTGAAGGAAAGTGCAGGACAAGCGTGAGAGCTTGCGGTTGTCCACGCGCACACCGATAAAGTTTTCTCTATTTGGAGTCTTGCGCGGGTCAAAGGAAGGCGAGGACAAACGAGGACACCTATGACAAGAACCCTCTCTCCTCCGCTGCCGACGTGTGTAGTTATTCCACACCGCGGCTTAGGCGTAGTCGTTGTTGTTGATGGGCGCGTAGCCGATGTTCTTCTTCTTGTGCTGGAGGACGAAGTAGGTCGTCAGGCCGCCCACCACAACCAGGGCCACGCTGCCGCCCACGCCCACACCGATGCCGAGCTTGGCGATCATCGAGTAGTCATCCTCTGCAGAGGGAGGCCCACCACCATTGTGAGCCGACTTAACCAGCCAACAACAATGCAAGCGGGGAGGGACCGCGTACCGGGAACCTTGTAGTGCGGGTAGTTGGGATACCTGGGATAACTCGGGTAGTAGGGGGGCGCGTTGGGGGAGATGGCGTCGGGCATCAGCTCGGGACGGTTCCACTGGATAAGCTCCGAACTGAGCGTGTGGCGGTACGATTGCGTTGAAAAGAGGGTGAGTGGCTCTCGAGAATGGAGAGGGACATCCAGGGGGGTGGGGGCGACGTACGCGAAGTGGTTCGGGGGCTTGATGGAGACGGGCTCCGACTTGACGGTGGAGAAGTGCGCCCAATCCGCCTCGGAGATGAAGGCGGGACGGTCGACCTTCTCAACCTGGACGTCGTAGTCCTTGAAGTCGAACTCCCACGTGTTGTGGTGGCGCACGTAGACGTGCTTGCCGTCCACGTTGTTCATCACGTACACGCTGCGTGGGGCAGCAGATGAGCCCGGTTAGCTTCGCCCGGGGACGGGGGGCTGGGGAGGGGGGGGGCTGTACCTGGCGCCCTTGTTGAGGGCAAACTCGGCAAAGGCGTAGTCCTCGGCCATCGAGTTGTCGGGATACCTGATGCCGCTGTCGAACAGGCTCTGTGGCAGGGCACACACGGGGAGTGGGTCAGTCGAGACACCACGGAGGAGGGGGAGGAGCAGGCGGCCGGATTGGTTGTTAATGGGGGGGGGTATACCTTGCGGTAGACGAAAGTGCCAAAGTGGGGTCCCCACGAGGAGGAGCGCTTGACGACGTAGAAGGTCTGGGTGGGGAGGATGTAGTAGTAGTGGTGCTCCAGCACGGTCATGTCGACCTCGCCGCGGATGATGGGGGCCACCTGGGCGGAGATGCGGTGCTCGCGGAAGTAGTCGTCGTCGTCCCAGTGGACCACGATCTCGCCGCGCGCGTTCTCGACGGCGATGTTGCGCTTGACGCCGATCGAGCGACGCTCGGTGAGGTGGATGTAGCGCACGTTGGGGGCAGACAGCGCGGCGACCATGTCGGGGTTCTCAGTCTGCGACACGCGGCCGTCGTCGACGATCACGATCTCGATGTTGGGGTAGTCCTGCCTCTGGATGAGCTCGATGGCCTTGGACAGGAACTGCGAACGCTCGTAGGTAGGGATGATCACGCTGACCAGCGGGTGCTCGGCTGCACAAGCGAACGACAACACGTGCATGCACACACGCACAGCGTGGTTAGAGTGCTGCCGCGTCGGGGAGGGGGGCGAAGCTAAGACGGGAGGCATCAAATTCTCGTACTCTTCATGCCGTCGTGGGGAGTGACGTAGGCCATGTGGGTCCACGAGAAGGCCTTCTGGTTGGGCGCGTCGAGCTCGCTGCCGTACTGGCCCACGAGGAACGCCTTGGTGTCGGCGGGCACGCGGATCGTCTCGCCGTGGAACGAGGCCTATGTCGCGCACGAATCAGCGACCGTTGCTGTTTGTGGTTGTTGTTGTTGTTGTTGTGTGTTGTGAAGCGTGTGTTGTGTTGTCGGTGGAGTGGCGGGAAAGGTACGAGCTTGGTGGGGAAGACGGTGGCGATGGCGGGCTGGTAGGACAGCCACGGGTGAACGAGACGCTGGCCATCCTCGGAGCGGGAATAGACGAAGAGGTTGACGGAGGCCGACACCTCACCCTCAATGACGATCGAGACCTTCAGGTGGTTCACGTCCTCAGTGCCCTGCACGAGGTAGTTGCTGCCCGTCTCCAGGTCGGCGACCAACACCTGAAATAAGCAAAAAAAAAAAGGCATCAATAAGCTGGTTGGTCGGGAAGCTATTGCATGACGTCAGCACAATTAATGACGAGACAACCATAGGCCTGTTATTGAAAAAAGACAGACATCTTTCTTTGATGTCGGGGATTGATTCAGAAACTAATTGGGGGATTGATTCGGATTGATTAGTTTGGGCACGTAAAGTAAGAACGGGTTAGGGTACCTGCCGGGCGAGGGCAAAGTTGGAAGCCTCGATGGCGAGGTCGACGGAGTGCGCGTGATGGGGCACGGAGGCGGCGTGGCGCCAAACGCCCTCGAGGGTGCGGCCAGTGGCAAAGTAGCACACGCCGGCACCCTCAAGTCGCTCGTGGATGGTGGCAACGAGGCGGACCAGGGCCTGGACGCGGTTCAGCTGTCGTTCGCCGCCGTAGGGACCGGGGCGTGAGATTTCATGGACGAGACGCTCATCGCTCCTGCACGATGGCGCAGCCGAGGCCGCGATGGCCAGGGCGAAGAGTACGACGCCCAACAGTACAAAGAATCGATTCATCACTCCTCCTATCTTTCTCTCCTCCGTGTTTTTCCTTCCGAAGCACAATCCAGGTCTTGGCGCAGCAAGCTTCGAAGGAAAGAGAAGAGTAAAACGAATACGACAACAAAAAGAAAAAGAAGCGGAGAGCTTGCGGTGAAAGAAGAGTGCCTCGAAACTTCCCTCTCGCGATTGCTGAAATTACGTGACAATAAAATTTAACAATTTATTGTTCGCTACTGTTGGTGGCATTTGACGCTCTCGGCGTCATTCTTGTCTTCCTCTTGCCTCTTCCTCTTTTCGGCCTTTCGTCTCGCTCTGGCCTCGTCCCCGTTTCGGTGATGATGGTGGCCGCCGCCGGCGCGGTGGTCGTTGTCGGGCAGGGGCGCCGGTTTGGCCGGGGCCTTGGTCGCGAACACAGGCACCACGCTTCGGCCGGCAATGACCGCTTCTATGGGCTCCCTTGGCTGCAGAAGGGCCAAGTCCTCCACCACCCGCGCAAAGACCTAGCAACGCCGATGTCAAGCGAGACTGATCAGCAAGGCCGCCACTGTGCTCCGGTAGGCGCGGTGGTGTGAAGGGGGCGAGCCGTTACCTTCTTTTTCTCTTCTGATTTGGCGATGTCGTCGCGCGTGGGAAAGACAACGTTGAAGATGATATGCAAGTCGCCCAGCTTGGGCTTCGGGGCCGAACTGTAGGCTGGGGTCTTGGACAGCACAGGCATTCCCTCGCCCTGAAAGTGTGTTGTGTTGTGTTGTGTGGGAGAGAGAAGGCCACTCGTCGGTTAAGGCGTTTGCTGTAGCTCCTCACACCTAGTACAGGCCAGAAGGCAGGTCCCTAGTAGAGAGACGTACCCTAATGACGACCATGTCGCCGGTCTTGATGATGCCTGCATAGGAGCCATACTCGTGGGGTCGAACCAAGAGGACACGGTTGTCCATGTGAATGATAGGGAAGGCCGCCCCCGTGAGCGCTTCGTGGAGGGTCAGGTGCTGTGTGTAGAGAAGATCGTTCGACGTTCCAATGCGCTGGAAGGGCTTGCCGTCCTCCTTTTTCTCTGCACAACGAAAGTGACCGTGAGGCAACGCTCAGTGCAGCAGAAAGGGCGCAATGGGGGTCATTACCAGCGATTGTGAAGATCACATCCCCCGCTCTGCTGCCCGGCTGCAAAGCGAGAACAAGAGAGAAAGAAGGTAAGAAGTGACGCAGCAGTGATATAATGATGATGATGATGGTAGATGAACGGAACGGTGCGTTTACCTTGGCGTCGGACATGCCCGGGAAGACCAGTCGCTGGCCAAGAGCCATTCCTCGTTCGATCTTGACCTCGAGTATTTCTGGCCGGTAGACGACCGCCCGACCAGCACAGAGAGGGCACCTGGCGGGGAGGAGGTGAATGGGGATGCGATGGATGATGATAACAGATGCTGGTGCTCAACATCGTTGATGCTCACGTACCGATCACAGATCTTGAGTGTATAGCCTCGGGTGTTGCACTTGTGGCAGGCGCTCACCAACTGCTGGAACAGGGGCGGCGTGATCTTGGTGGTGCTGTAGTTGAGAACCAACGAGAAGCGCATTAACCAGGAAGGAGCCAAGCCACAGCGGGGAGGAGGAGGAAGAAAATGAGATTACGTTTTGGTGCCGATGCCGTTGCACTCGGTGCACTCCTCCGCCGCGCCCTCGGTCATGCCGCCAGCACTGCGGAACGAATGATCATCAGGCACCAATCAGGACTGCCGGCCAATAGGAAAAGAGAGCTTACCCTCCGCACATGGTGCAGACCACGTGGCGCGTGATCTTCATTTTTCTCACGCGCCCATTGTAAAGCTCCTCGAGCGAGCACGGCAAAGAGTGCACGAGGTCCTCCTCCTTTGGCAGCGCCTGCATCAGCTTCCTCTCATATTTTTTCTGTGGTGTGCGCGACAAAGAAAAAGAAAAGGTGAGCGAGGACCAATTCGGGCTGTTTGTCCTTATAGCGAGCCACAGCCACAACTGTACTAAAAAAGCGCCCACTCCGGAAAAGGCCGTCTTTTATCAGCGATTGGGTGGAGCTACGAATAACTACATATAAAAAAAAATATCTCCAGGCGTGCTGATTGTCAGGCGGAGGTACCTTGGCGAAGTAGAGGTTCTTCCAACGGCCGTGGATCTTGAGGGGAGGCTTGGACAGGACGACCTGCTTCCGCAGCAGCGGGTTGACTACGGTGGGGCTGTTAGCATTTGTGTGGATCGGGAAGGGAGGCGCAATGGCCATACCGGTCTCCACCTTCCGTTTGGTATCAAAAAAGAGGCTCCTGAAAATGTCTTGCGTGTCGTCTGGCCTGGAGGACTTGCGCGTGTCGTTCTTGTCTAGCGCGACCGCGAGGTGCGGGCTGATCGTCACCACCATCTCGTCGTCGTCCGCTTCGCCCATTACGGGCGACCCAAATGCCTCATCGGCAGTCGCCGACAGTCTGCCGCGCTTCTCTCGCTTCTCCTTGCCCTTCTCCACGCTGTCGACCCTCGCGCCTGCGGCTTCCCTGCTGCTCATAACCTCATCGACCTTCCTCTTACGCGAGCCGTTGGCCTGCGCGGTGGTGGCGACGAGTCGCGGGTGCGGTACGGCGAAGGTGTGACCCGTGGACGCGCTTTTGCTCTTCTTGACATCATGCTGCTCGGGGCCGTCCGTCCCCGCGTCGGCCAACGAGTCCTTCCTTGGCACGCGGCCAGCCGTCGCCAGCACGCTCGTCTCCCACGGCCACGCGGCTCGGTAGTGTTCCTTCCACAACATGTCTGCCAAGGCGGAGGCGGGAAACGTTAGATTGGTTCTGCTCGCCTCCGCAGACGTAGAACCACGTTGCCACAAATAAACAGCCGAGGCCAAAATAGCAACAGGAAGAGATGAGGGAAAGCTGCGCGCACATATACGCCTCACCAATGCAAAGACGAGATCGATCGCCAGCGATAAAGAACAAGCACGGATCGAGCGTGTTTTGTACACCAAAAACAGAAAATAAATAAATAAATAAATAAAATAAGATCGAAATGGCAAGCATTGGGGCGTACTGTCGCAGGCGAGGCGCTGCCATTCAGAGCAAACGAGACCTACATTGCAGAGCACTTGAGGGGGCAGGAAAGCAAAAATCTTGATCCACATCTCGTCGCTCATGAGGCCGGTCGTGAGATGGTGCGATGCCGAGGAGCCCGAGAAGGAACGGTAGTGGGATGAGCTCATAGGTTTAGAAGGGGAAGTAGAGGTTGCAGAATTGTTGGCTGCACTCTTGAGCAGGTCGAAATCGGGCGCTTCGTCGACGTCATTGCTCAACAATTTGTGTATCTCCATCTGTTTCTATTCGTTTCTCCCTCGGCCAAATGCGCTCGCGTGAGGCTATGCTCTACGCTTCGTGTCAGCCTGGTGCGGAGGAGCAAGGGGCAGCACGTGCAGTCGGTGTTGGTTGCGCTTCGTAACGTTGGGGTTCCGGAATCCAAATGAATCGAGATCGCAAATGAGATGATCTGGTCCAAGAGTTAATGAGCCTTGTTGGTACCCCAACAATAACAAGAAGAAAGAAATGGGGGCCTGAGATGTTGCCGATGCTGAGCGAGAAGTTTGATTCACTTGGCTACGTAGCCACCTATGCGCATACTGGTGGGTGGCGGAAAAAAATTCCGCAGGCAGCACCCCTTTGGCGGGCGAACTGTCTTTTTCCGGTTTCCGATCCCTTGAAAAGGCTCCCATTGGCGATAACGATATTCTCCGATTCTCCACCGGGCAAACTTTCAATGCGCTGGTTGGCCGGTGCCAAATTTCCTCCGCGGCTGTCCGTCGGGTGTTACGGACCGTGGCATTGCGCGTACAGGAAGCAGAGAAGCAATCACTGGCCGGAGTCGGCCGTCTGGTGTGTCTGAGGCGATGGCGTGACGTCAGACGAAAGAGCCGAGGCAGTTTTTGAATGACAAAAGAGCAAGTTGCCGAGCAGACGTACCGCCTGATCGCCTTGCGTCGCTGGTTGCACAGGCTGTTGGCCGAGCACGACAGGAGCCTGCCCGCCGTAGATGACCGTCTGCGGGTTCATCAGCACCGTCGGCTGTTGCTGAATTGGCTGTTGCTGAGGCGTCATGGGAACGGTCGCAGCGTAGGGGTTCATGGCGGCCATCATCATCGGATTCATCATCATGCTCATCATCTGCGGGTTCATTGCCTGCATGGTCTGCATCGCTTGCAGGTACGGATTGGTCGCAGCATCTCCGCTGCCGCCCTGCACTGCTGCCATAGCCTGCATCTGCATTGCCTGCATGGCGGGCATGAACGCGGCCTGCGTTGTCGCAGCAGCGGCCTGCTGACCATCCGCCGGCGCTGGTGCTGGAGCGGCGGCGGCAGTGGGAGCAGCAGCTGTGGGCGCAAAAAAGGGGGGTAAGTCGCCGCAGTGGTGTCGTCCGCCTGAAGGGGAGGCGAAAAGGAGGTTACCTGCGGCGGCCATGTAGGGGTTCATGGCCATGGCCTGCTGCATGTACGGGTTCATCATCATGTACGGGTTCATGCCCATGGGGAAGGTCGGCATCACCGGCGGTGCCGTCTGGACGGTGATGACCGTCGGACACTTATACACGGTCCTCATGCCCATCGGCGCCAGGGCGACGTATCTCACCGTGTATGTGTCTGAAACAGCGGGAGACACGCGACAGCGTGAGGATTGCAGTCGTGATCACCTTACCGCTGAGGTGGGGAGACTGCAGTATCAGTACCGGCGGCGTAGGGCGCGTTGATGGTGGCCTCACCACTGTCGGAAGTGAGCTGGTGGATTGCTAGCGGCCTGTCGAGAGAAACAATCGCACACGTCAGCCAATGCTCCACTGAAGACTCCGTGGGGCACGCTACCTGGAGTCCGTGGTGTCGCTGACCGGGAAGACGCCGAAGTACTGATACGAGTCGGGTCGGGCGCCGGGCCTGATGCTCCACTTGATCGTGAGCGGTTGGCCTGCACGAGCGCCCCAAGAGTAAGACCCACACCCGCCCACCACCACTCACGAGGCCAGATCAGGACAAAGCTTACTGGTGATGACCGTGGTCGGCGAGACTTCGAAGCTGAGCACGTCGTCGGCCGATATGAACTCGTCCTTGATGGCGAAGGGTTGGTAGTGAAGGATCCTACAAACGAATGACCGGGTAAGGTCGGACTGTTCTTCTTTCTTTCAGGATATGTGCGGCCTACCTCTTCTCGTCCCACTTGTACAGCACCAGCGCGTACTGGCCTTCAAAGTACCAGCCATCCACCGCCCACACGCCCTCGACTTGCTGGGATGTCGTTTCTGCGGACACACACGATCAATCTCCCTCGTGAGCGAGTGTCTTCCGCGCAGGCACCAGGGAGCGGGGAAGGAGGACGGCCTACCCGGGTTCAGCATTTCCGCCAAGAGGAGGTCGAGGGTCTCCGGGTCGTCGTCCTTGTACTTGGGGCGGCCTTGGTCGTTGACCTTGGTGAGCAACAGGGAGAAATCCGCACCACGAGCCGCGTCGCTGATCTGGAGGGAGGGCGCCACGCCGATCAGCTCACTGCCAGCCAACACGGCGCGCAGGGGGCGGTGCGGTGTACCTTCCAGCCGATCTTGAAGGGTTTCGCGACCGGCGCAGATGCGGGGGCGTCGATGTGGATGTCCTCCAGCGCTGATCACAGCACGAGCATGAGCACAACCCGCCTCTCCCCCCAAAGGCGAGGATCACATACACACAGAGAACAAAGCGCATACAGACAGACAGGCACACAGGGAAGCGTAGCTTGTACCCAGAGGTCGAACAGACAGTTCGATAGTGTGGAAGTAGGGGCTGTTAAACATAGGCCGGCCGTAGCGCTCCATGACGACGTAGTACTTGCCCACTTTCGAGAAAGCCCGCGACTCGCTTCGCCACTCGCCACTCCACACCTGTGTCTCGGTATCTGATGTCATAGCGCCGCATGAGCACGATTGCTCGAGGGGCGGGGAAAGAGGCACAGAGCGCGTCTATAGAGGCGCAAGCGAACATTACCTAGAGTCTCAAAGCTGGACATCGAATGGCGGGTGATGTCTCGCTCTGAGCGCAGGGGAGGCAGGGTTAGTGGAACTCATGAGTTAAACGATGTGGAACGCTGCTGGGACGCACTTCTATCGCTCTCATGGTAGAAAACGATGTTCCAGTCAGAGAAGCTGATGAAGTTGGGTCGCGTCCACTTGAAGTAGAGCCCATTCATAACCGTGGCTCCGAGAATAAATCTGTGCAGGACCTTCAGTGTAACGCTCCCACAACGAGGCTGCCAAAAAGGTTCGTGCGCGCGCGCGTGTGGTGTGACAGCGCGTACTGGTGGCGATCGGTGGTGAACGTGGTCTTCCAGGCGAGCAGCTGCTTCTCACGAAGCGCAAGTCCGCGGTTGGTGATCGAACCGGGAGGAGGGAACGCCGGCATTGCCGAAGACGTCTCGTCAAAGGTGACGAATATGCGCTTCTGGGCCGCCGCGAACACACTGACGTGTGGCACAAAGCGAAGAAGCCAAGTTGAGAACAAGAGCGCCAGGAGGCGACGACTAAAAGCGGTCGTACCTCTTGATGCGCGATCGCTTGTCGCCTCGGCCTTGCACGCACAATTCCCTGGCCAGGCACGGCAGGAAGACGCCTTCGCCCCAGTAGTAGACCTCGCCTGTCGTGCGCCGACAGCCACCACCAATGAATAATGCGCCGGCGGCGGCACACGCACATTGGCACAACGTACCTTGGTCGGTGAGAGCACAGCACAGCTTGTCTTGCGCCGATATTTGTACCACCTGCGCATCATTTGGTGAGTCGGTGGCCGCCGACGTCGCTGGTGTGGTGCGTGTGGCGGTGAGATGATGGGAGAGGAAGGTGACCTTTTTGCCCTTCAGATGGCCTGCTATGGGCTCGAAGACAGGGGGCGGACAGCCATCTCTCAGGAAATAGGTTCCCAGGGACACATAGTTCCTCCTGTTGCTTCCGTTGCCTGCACGCGTAGTGCGCATCCGATGTAATTTTAAATAATCCCAAAAAAAAAAAATTAATATATGAACTCGAGAATAGAAATAAAATGCAAGCATGGGTCGATGAGCCGTACCAAGAACGCCCCGGTCCCCTAGGCCCCAACCAAACACCTCACCCTTGTCGGTGAGAAGCAATGCAAAGCCGCTGCCAACAGCGGCGGCCACGAAGAAGTGTCCCAGCAGGCTGTCAACCAGGGTCGGCGCCGGGAAGGCGTCATCTGTGGGGCGTAATATCCGCGTCGGGGTCAGCGTGACACTCCAAAAAGAACGAGTCCACGGGTGGCGTACTTGGCGAACGCTTTACGCCGTCGTTCTTGCCCCAGATCCACACCATGCCCTCCTCCGATAGCGCGACCGTCATCTCGGCGTCTGGGCAACACCGTCATCACGTCGAAATAGAATTGGTCGGAGGCTGAAGCGCCAATCGCACGGGCGGGGGGGGGGCATACTGGAGGCGATCGACCGGATGCGCTGGTGGAAGCCCGCAAGCTCGACGGGATAGGAGTTCTTGCTGTTCTCCCGGCCCAACTGAGACAGCGCTTCGATATTGGCGCCCCAGAAGAGCACGCGACCGTCCGAAGTCACTGCCTTGCTGTTCCACTTGCCGCACGCGATGTCGACTGTTCGTGTGGTGAACGAGAGTGGGCGTGAGCGGGGCGTAGCTACGAGGCACAGAGTGCAAGGAGACTTACCGATAGTTTCGCCTTCCAGAGCTTCGATGATGCCCACGCTTTCGCATTCGGTCTCCGTGCCGCGGCCGAGCTGGCCGCTCGCATTGCAGCCCCAGCTGTAGACTGCGCGCTTGTCCTGCGTGAGGGCCAACACGTGCATCTTTCCGAACTCGGTTGCGTCTACCGCCACCTTGGCAATCTTGCGCCCCACCAGGGTGCTGATCGCCCTGGGGTCGAGAACGTATCTGGAAAAGCAAAAAAGTCAATATAAAATGAAATAATAATAATAATAACAAACAGGATTGATGGCCGGGATTGGGTGAGGAGTGCGCACTCATTATCACGCATGTTGGAACTCAGTTGGTGACCCAAAGTGCTCGCATTTGAACGCAAACTCCAGCTGTAGATCTCACCCTTGCCTGCTTGTTTGAAAATTGGTCAATGGTCCGGCTGAGTTGCAGCGCCCATCGGGAGGGAACTGCTGCTTACCGGTGACTACAAAGTTCTCCGTGGAGTCGTGCTGGGTGTGGGCCGAATCGGTAGCGGTCACGCAGACAACCTCCTCGTCATTGAAGCGATCCCACACGCGAACTGGCGGCGTGTTTGGATGGTAGCACCGAGTTTAGCGATTGA
This sequence comes from Acanthamoeba sp. SK_2022b, assembly GCA_027943245.1. Lineage (NCBI taxonomy): Eukaryota > Discosea > Longamoebia > Acanthamoebidae > Acanthamoeba > Acanthamoeba sp. SK_2022b. The sequence goes on from JANDJZ010000429.1 coordinate 29,199, forward strand.
ATGTTCGCCTGCAGCAGACACCATACACCTGAGAGAGGCAAGGGAAGTCCCTTGGCGCGCGCACCCTTGGATTGGCAGCTCCGGTTCCATTTCAGTGGTGCGATCGTGTACTGCACCAAACGCTTCTTGCCTGAGGATGATGGTGGTGAGCTGGGTGGGTTCGTGCCGATGAGGCCATTCCTAGAGGAGCAATTGGGCGTACCCGATTCGGGGTGTAGGACTTGGACATACGTCGATGCCATGAACTTGGTCCAGCCATGCTCGTTGTCGTCCTCCAGGGCAATCAGATACGGTCCCTGTACACGAACCAGTCACTCGAACCGTTGGAACGATGCGCGCGACGTAACACCCGGGAGCGGGCGCTTTACCGGTTCCAGTCCGCCCGTCTCGAAGCCGCGGCAGCCGCTTTCGCCTTGAGGCAGCTGGTGCCTGTGTGGCAAGGATGAGGGGAGGACGTGAGTGAACGCGTATACACTGGCTGGGTGATAAATTCCTACCCGCCGATCGGCGTCTTGTGGAAGTAGGTCTGGCGGATAAGATCCCACTCGAGGCCGTGGCCGCGCTCTCCCGGCTCGCCCCAGTCCTGGTGTTGATAGATTCGAAGGTGAAGGTTTCGCTGTGTTGGGTGTGGGCCTCGCTGCCTGTGCTGCCTGTATGAGAGATCCACAGTCAGCAGCGATCCAAAACCGAGAGCAGAACCGCTGGTCCATCTATCGACTGGCGCAAGGATACGGCGATGGTACCAGTTGACTTGGATCAACTCTCCCCTGACTACTTCGAACGTTTCGGGTTGCAGCTGCAGGGACTCATCGTCCTCCCTAATCAAGTTGGCCGGTTGTTCAATAAGCGAGCTGTTGACAAAGGCGGGGATGGGGTCGGTGCGCCTGAGCGCGGCGTACCAGCGGTCGGGCGTGATGATTTCCGACAGAGGGGCGTTCTCCCGCAGTGCCTCAGCAGTGAACACCTTGAGGTCCGAGATCAGCTTTTCACTGTACTGTAGCTCATTGAACTGACGCACTGCCCATAATAATGACGTGTGTGTTTAGCACACAGGACAGAATGCATGTATCCAGATGATGTGTAAGTGCACAAAGAGGCGTACTCGTCTCGAGGAACAGCTTCGCTCTGTTGATTGACAGCTCAGTGGCCTCCGACGGGTAGTCGTATAGTTCGGAATCCATGCCCACGAGGTTTTCGACGCGCTGAGATAGTTAACCATATGTCAGTTGCGAACTCCACGGGCGTGCGCGGGCGTGACGAGAAGCCCGTACGCCAGAACAGAGGGTCGAGATGTCCCGCCGCTGCAGCACCTCGCTCAAGGCCTTTGTCCTGTTGGGATACGGGTCCATGGCGACGGGCGAACGTTGCGCCCACAGAGCTATATTAACTGCATGCACGTTACACCAGCACCCATACAAGCGTGGAATCGCAACGCAACGTACTTGGAGTTGAAGACGGCGAGAAGGACCGGGACGTCCACGCCCCATATAGCCTTTTGCATCTCCCTGATGAATACCAAAGTGTGAGCGAGGACATGGCACAACAAGGGCCGCTCCGACAAACAATAACAAAACAAACAATAACGGCATGGTGACGCACCGGGTGGTATATGGACAGAACTTAAGCAGAAGAATGCCGAATTGAGCGCTGAGGAAGTCCAGCGCTTCGTAAAGGTGCATATCATACGCCAGACGACTAGATGGTGGAATTTGCGGGTAAGCTTTCTAGTCCACACGCTTTAAGAGAGAGAGAGAGAGAGAGAAAGCGCACCCGAGTTTGTCCAGAATGATGAGAGTAAGTGGGTGACCGATAGACTCGCTCTCCAGCACTCCCTCTCCGTAGTACCGATTGGCGATGCGCAGCGTATTGTAGTAGTCGTTCAAGGCTGCATGTTCCAAACATGCCAGCGCACACATATTAGCGGGTCGGATCCGGCTCGGGGAGAATGCAGCCCTCAAGGCGTACCCTTGTCGTTGTCGCCCATCGATTTGTAGATATCGGCGCGTAGGCAGCGAGCGAAGATGAAGATCTCCAGCGGCATCTCATGAAAGACAGCAAAGGCTTGGTTGACCCGGTGGAGGGCCTTGGCGTGCTTGCCCAACTTGTGCAGAGAGCTGGCGATTCGCAGCTGATTGGCGCCTACGCGGATGTTGTCGACGCCAAAGTTACGCTCTGTAGAGGTCTGCGTTAGCGACCGGACAAGCGGGACAGCGGAGTCATGGGGGAGTAGTGTGCATACCGAGAAGCTGAACGATCTGCTTAAGCATGCGAAGCTTGGTGCGTTCCTGTCTCTCGGCAAAGTGCTGGTCCGTGGCATCTCTTGGTGTGCCCGGGGACTCGAGACTGGCGGAGAGGGCCATCTCGCGGTCCAAGCTATGCTGGATCGCCTTTGCCATGGCGTCGGTGAGCGACGACTCGGAGATGAGCTCGTTGATGATCGGCACCACGCCCATGTAGTGGATGATGGAAAACGGATTGGCCGAACTGAAGTCGGGCTTGAATCCACTGACGAACCGGATTCCGAGCTGCGACGAGGAGAAATGAATACATCAGATCTTACACCAAGAAAATGGCAAGAGTGATACGTACCTGCATTTGCAGACGGCTGTGCAGGGAGACCTTGAACGACTCTGACTGGATCAGATTCCAGACCGTGTTGCCAGCCTTGGTGAGGTCAAACTCGAATTTTGACTAACATAAGTGTGTACGAGGTGAGCAGAGGCCTGAGGGCACAAAGATTCATGCGCAAGTGTGGAGGGACAGCGTACGAGCAGCTGCGTGCGAACGAGCGAAACCCAGTAGACCTTACCAGCTTGCGATTCGCCGAGCAAGAAATTGAAGTGTTTCACGATTTCCCTACAGCCACGACAACGAGAACGGTTAGCGCCAGAGGCTTTGGCCGAGGGGTAGGGGCCACCGTACATGCCCATCTCCATATCCGAGATCGCTGTTCGCATGACGCCGCGCAATACCGACTGGTACCCACCAAGATGTGTGAGATACACTCGGTCGAGAGTGAGAGGGCGGTGGCAAATGCACCTTCACCGAGCGCGTGATCATCTCCACCAGCACAATGGTGCGCAGCGGTGCGCTGGTCAAGCTCGACGCACGCCATACGTGGCCCAGGAAACGTATGTTGACTCCTGTTCGAGTTAAACGGGATTGCGCGGTCAGTCGACCGCCGTGACTCCAGATTCAAGTCAGTCAACTACGTACCGCACTGATGCATGTAATGGGTCAGCTGGGAGCCGTCAAGCGGATGGAACTGCTCCTGCAGCTGCGCGATGGTCCTGCAAGCATGGCGTGTAAGAAAGTCGAGCGACTCCACCAGCAGCTGGCACATCCAACCGCATTTGAAGGGCAGCGTACTCGGGGATCTTCTTCTGCAGGAGATAGTTGCCCGCCTCTCGCGCTTCCCTGATTGGTTATGGATGATCACGGGGTAGGGGCCATATGCATGAGCACATCATGACAAGACTGTCTACCAATGGGCTGGACATCGGGCGCGCGTACTTGTTGTGCACGGTCCACTTGTCCTTGCCGAAGCCGGTGAAGGCATCCGACGAAATGGGCGTCCCGGTCTTGGCCACGTACTCAGCCAAGAACTCGCCACGGAAGAGGTTGTAGAGGCGCTTGCCTTGGAAGCTGGTTTTATAAAAAAAATTCAATTAATATTAAGCAATTAAATATTTTTGTTCACACGCACGGGACATGATGACGGGAGAGACCACACATAGGGAGTGAGAGAAAAAAAGAGCGTAGGCGTACCCAGCGGGGATGATGATGGCATCGCCCTTGATCTCGCGGTGGGCGAGGTACTGGGCTACCATGTTGACGCCGCGGCCCTCGTAGAACATAGTGCCGCCCATGGGCAGCTGGCACTTCTGAACGCGGAGCGCCAGCTGGTCCTCGGTGAGCGAGGCGAGGTCTTCTTCGCTGTCCTCCTCGACAGCTCGCTGCTTGGTCGCGGCCTTATTGCTCCGGTTGCGGTTCTTGGCCTGGGTGACCAGCAGCTGGCGCGCCTCCTTCTCGTACTGCGGGATCGTGAGGTTAACGGGGTCGATGTAGTTGTACGACGTCAGGTCCTCCTGGCGGTCCGTGCGGATGAAGAGCGCCTTCATGACCGACGAAGGCGGGGTGGGCGGGTACACGCGCGCAGTGTCGAGCACATACAGACGACCGTCCTTGCCCGCATGACCTATTCGTGATCGGTGATTGTCGTTGAGACGATCAATGGGCAAGAGCTTGTGTCATTGCGTTCGCACCTTCAATGTCGCCAGGGCCGTAGATCTTCTTGGGGCTGTGGAAGCCTACTACGTGGCCCTTGATTCCCAGGAACTCGGCCGCTTCCTTCATCAACAAGTTCATCTTCTTGTTGTCGGTGTGCACCGTCTGAGCGCCGTCGGCACTGCCGTAGATGAGCGTGTCCTGATGGCGATCAACAAAGACCAAAGTAAATTCATTTGCTAGTGGCGTCTACGCAAAGCACGAATGCAGGCTTACCTTGGCCAGGGGCAGCACGGAAGTGGCGATGAGGCGGTAGCCCCTGTATTGGAGACGCAACGTTCATCAGCCGAGTACCTCCGGCGGTCAAATGAGAAGCAAGCGAGTGGGTAGAGCGTACTTGTAATCAATCAGAATCATGAGCGGCACGTGCAAGTCGCGCTTCTCCCGTTCGTTAATGAACTTGTAGTAGGCGCGCAATCCGTTCAGCTCGAGCCCTGCAGACTTCATGGCAAACTCTGCGCACATGCACAACGTTGAGCGGCCGCGCATGCTCGTACGGGGAGATACCAGAATTACGCACCATCGCCGCCGTAGTACCCGTGCAAATCGAAGCAGAACTTGAAGAAGATGTTCTCGAACAGGAACCTGCGAGTAATGGAGGAGAGCTCTCAGCTCACGGGGCTCTTTTGCGCAAGAATGCACAGGGCAGGCTCGCACTTTTCGCCTCCGGCCTGGCCACCGGCGTTGATGGGCGGATAGGTCTTCTGACTCTTGGGCAAGTGGACTGGCACGGCCCCAAGGAAAAAGGCGAGGGAGTCAGCAATACTTTCCAGAGCCTGCGCGGGAGGGCGACTTACTCTCGTTGATGATGGCTTTGCCGATCTCTGCAGCGGTCTCCTGGAACTCCCTGCAACCAGGCATAGCAGAGGTTAGTATGTGTAGACAGGGCCGGGAACCTGTCCAGGAGGGAGCGTACAGGAAGAGCTTGTAGATGGCATAGGTGCGCTGCAGCACTACCTCGGGGTCGTCGCCGAGAAGAGGCTCGCAGAGACTTTGAAACTCCTCGTTCCATTGTCTTCCATCCTGCTTAGTCTTGACCTCGTCCCTGGGCTTTTTGTGCGTGTCGTCCTCACTGGACTCACCGTCGCTGTCGCTGTCGCTGTCGCTGTCGCTCTCCTCGGAATCGGACGCAGAATCCAGATCGCTGTCGCTGTCGCTATCATCGTCGTTTTCACTGTCGCTGTTGCTGTCGCTGTCGCTGTAGCTCGAGACGTTCTTTGAGCTGGCCTTGGGCTTGGACGAAGCCACATCAGAGTAAGCCTGCAGTGCGCGCCAGATAACGATAAGCGACACTGGCTAGTGAAAATGATCACGAAAGCGAAAGGAGCATGAGGGATTACTGAGGAGGACTCGTTCTTCGTTCCCGGAGCCTCCGAGTAGCCTACCGACGAGCCGCCCTCTCTGGACGCCATCGGTTCGGCGTTTCCCTATGATGTCTTTGATTAAAACGTGTGACGCCCTGCAATGTGTGGCGCTACGAAGGTGTACGGTAAAGGTTTCGCCGACGTAGGCGTGCGACAGTTCGGTGCTTCTCTGGGTGGGCGGCTTGCGTGGTGCTTGTGGCTTGGCCACCTGGGGCTTGTCCTCGACCTCAGCGTAGCCGTCCTGGCAAATGTGACCAGCAAGACGATGAGCCACATAGTGCATCAAAGACGGAGGAGCGGGGGGTGTGAAGTTGTCTTACCCCAGCGTAGGCGCCCTCGGGAACCTTGCGCATGGCCTGCAGGCGAGCAAAATGGTGAGGATGAGGTTCTCCTAAAGGTGGGACCGCTGTCCACGTACCTCCTCCTCTTCTAGCTCGCGCTCTTCGGCAGGCGTGAGCGCGTAGGCAGAATCGAGCAGCGCCTCCTTGGTCTCCTCGATATCCTCCACAACGTTGTTGCTCGCCTCATAGCAATCGAATCCGTACACGCTCTGCATCTTGGCCTCCTCTACACATCACATCACACCGACGGGTTGGTAAGATCAACAGGAAGAACAAACTGCGATGGTCATATCCCGTGTACCATCGGCAGTCGATCCATAAGCCTGCGACATCGGCGCGCCATCAGCGTCTGTACGTTACAACGAACACGCAGAGAATGTGTGAGCGCTGTTCCTTTGACTCAAACCGCTCCGATGAGGACTCACCACCGTCGGGAGAGGCGTAGACAGAGCTCGGAGCCTCCTCCTGGCCGCCTCCCACAGCGCCGTAGGCCGACTCGTTCACGTCTTGTGTCGCAGCGGCTGGCAACGCGTAGGCCGACGCCGTCGGTGCTGCGGATGAGAAGAAGGGAAGGAAGGACTCGTCCTGCGCGTAGACGGACGAAGAACCTCCACCACTAGTGGTGCCATAGGGATCGAATTTGGCCAACCGCTCCTGCTCCTCTCGCTCGCGCCTCAACAGTTCATCGTTGACCTCGAAATCTCTTGCAGCCGCCCCCTTGGGCTTGTTGGATTTTTTGCTCTTTTTGGCTTTCTTGGTCTTCTTGTCCTTCCCCTGCCGCGCCTTGGACGGGCGAGGCGATACAGCCTCGTCGGGCTCAGCGTAGCCACTTTGGGGCTCACCCTCATCTTTTACGTAGACGTCTGGCTTTTCTTCGTGGTCCTCGTACATATCGACATACCCTGACTTGGGCGCAGTCTCCTCGTCCATCTTCTTCTCCGGCGGTTCCGCGTAGCCGTCCATGGTAAGTGTGGTTGTGCCCTAGTCTGTCTCTAGGCTGGGTTCTTGGGGTTGGGCGCAACAACGCCAAATTAATTCAATTCGGTGAAAGTTGAATTTAAAAAAAGGGCAAAAAAAGCAGCTTGTTGTGTTGAGGTTGGCACACGCTAGCTCTGATCTCCCTGATGAGGCTTCCCCATCAGGAGGGTGGCTGCTGTGGCGGAGCGTCGGGGGCGTAGAGTTTGGTGTCGATTCTGTACATGTTGCCGTATTGGATGGTCGGTTTGTGTCTCTCGTCCACCTCCGTGATGCACACCGCTATGGCTGCACAGCATAAGGACCATCACCGTATGAGTGGCGGTGATTCGGTGAGCGTGATGAGCAAGGAGGGAGAGAATCAGAGCGTACTGTCGGCATCCATGATACGGTACGTGGCTGTGACGGTCGACGAACGGATGAAAAAATTAAGTATGGCTACGGACGTCTTGTCCATGAACTGTCCGTGGCACAAATCGCCTGAAAATGGCATGAGGCGGACAAGGCGAGGCCAGGGGCAGTTGGTATTACGTCGTTTGACGTGCAACGCGTGGATAGGCCCGTACCGCTGTATTGCCACTCAAGATACACGTCGTTGTTTTTGGCCTTGGGCTCGAACTGCCAAGACGAATGACAATGAGAACGATGAGTTGTTGGAAGCGTCTAAGCAAAGGAGGAGAAAGAAGAGAAGAGGCAATACCTTCATGATGTAGCCGAACTGGAGGTCCTGCTTGTCGAGGCTCTTGCCGAAGCTCCATTTGAGGTACCTGTGCGCAAATGAGAGAGAGGGTAGTCAGTAAGCACCAAGGCGAGGCCAAGTGAGGGTGCACGGTGGCGCTGATGGTGATGGTGGAGGATCTTACCTCACGCCAGGAGTCGTGTCGAGACGTTGGTACTCCTCAATGAGTACAACTGTGTTGCTTGTTCGCACGTGTGAGTAGGTGCCGCCAAACTCGCGCCACTCTGTACCCGCACAGCACACAGACACGTAGACACGTGCATGAGCGTATCCGCCAAGGCGAGCAGCAGGCTCGGCCGTAATACACTGCGGGGGGGGGGACAAGAGGAAGGGTACCAAGGTTGCGCTTCCAGGCCCCAACCAGAAATTTGTAGAAATCGTCATCTGGCAAATTGAACTGAGGAAGGAGAAGGCAATGAGATCGATCGTCCCCCCCCCCGGAAATGAATGCTAGCCAAAAGGAGAATTCTTCTACGAACTTTGTTGCTTGGCCGTGGCTTTGCCGGTGGTTCATCTCTCACAACACCAAGCCTTTTGTGAAGGCCATTTCTACCCTCCATCGCTGGTTGTTGTTGTCCAATTTATATTTAGTTTATACTCTAGATCTTGCGATTTTGTCGATTGTCGACGAAGAACTACTAGTTAAAAAAACAAATATTTCATACACAAACCTTGGTAATGTTTTCCCTCTCAACACAACCCTCCGAACTATCTACCACAAACCCTATCCGGGGAGAGGCACGATGCCTCGCACAACGTTAATCTTGGTTGTGGCTGCGCCGACACGCCCGAGAAGGGGCCCGCCCCCGTTGCACGCAATTGCCTCCCCAGAGGGCAACTGTGCGGTCAACCCTGCGCGTTGCGTTCCTCATTTGAGCACTGGCCAATGGCAGCTCAGCCGGTAGTTTTACCAACAAGCCCGCGTTCTTGTTTGTGTTGGTGATTGTTCGGAGGCGGGCCATCAGTCCAGATGTTCTTTAGGATCTTCGCCCTGTTGGCGCTATCCCTAATCGCGTGTGCGATTTCTGCCGGCGCCTCCAAAATTGAATCTACATCGCTGCATCGCGACGTCACCGGCCTTCGTGCTTCGAATCATTCAAATGAAAAATTCTCAATCACCATTCAGGTTGGATTCATTCACGAAATCAAGTCTCTTCGCTCAGAAGATCGGCAAGGTGGCATCACGTTCGCGCGGCTCTATGCCAACAGCTCGACGACCGACATCTTGTTCCGCAACGTGAAGTACACCGAAAGCACTCCCTTTGTTGAGGTAGAAATCGAGGAACGCGATCTTCTGAACCACACCACCGTGACCTTTGTTCTACTCGATCGCAACGAGACTCACAGCGACGCCCTAGCCTCCTTTACCGCCTCGGTACGTTATTTATCTGCCTTTACAACAAATTAACGTAAATGCATTAATAATCTTTAAATACTGTTTATATGATAACTGGCTTTAATTGTGCCACAGGTGGTCGATGGAACACAGATAACCGTGGTGGGCATCGACGAGGGTGACTCCATCAGCGCCGTTATCCTGGACAACATCAAGGAGGTACGCTGCTCTCTCTGCCTCCTTAGCAAGCCCCTCCTTCTCCGTTCCTGCGCGTGCATGCTCACCCTCTTCTCCTTCTTTTTCTGATTGCAGGTCAACGACAGCTATGGCATGGACCTCGCGGCGGTGCGTTTCGTCAACGTGGCCAACATCACCGACGTCACGGTCTTGGGCGTGTCGGCCAACTGCTACCACTGCGTGGCCCTGCCCTTTGTCGCCTTCAACGCCACGCGCAGGACGACTCCCTACCTGGCTCTCGACACCACCTTCTCGATCGCCTTCCAGCTGGTCGAGCTCAGCGGCCAAGACCTCGCCTTCCTGCTCCCGCACCTCGACTTGGGCTCGGCCGACCTGCGGCAGCGCCACGACGACGCGACCCTCGCCGCGCTCATCGAGCTCCACCACGACACGCACGATGGCGAGGGCCGACCGCTCGTCGGCGCCGGCATCATTGGCAGCTTCGACTACCACTTTGGCGAGCACGGCGTCTACACCGTCATCCTGCGCGATGCGGCACAGCCCACCGAGGTAGACCTTGTCGTGGCGCAGGTCCAGGTCTCGAGCGAGCCCGACGACGCCAACGTGCCGATCTACGTCGCCATGGGTATCATCGGTGGCCTGGCCATCGTCTACCTCGCCGGCACCTACGCCTGGCGCTTCGGCTCCAAGGCCTGGGAGGAGCACCAACACAAGCAGAACGGCGGCGATGCCCTCGACTCCATGTATGGTGGCCAGGTATCGTCGAGAACCCCTTGCATTTACTGTGTGTGTGTGTGTGTGTGTGTGTGTGTGTGTGTGTGTGTGTGTGTGTGTGTGTGTGTGTGTGTGTGTGTGTGACGGCATACAGTCAAAGCGTGTCTAACTTGATTTGAATGGTGCGCGACGTCAGGCCGCCAGGCAGAACGCGCCCAAGCCGGCTGCAGGCGCGAGCTCGCGAGTCAACTCTCTAGACGCCGTTCGCGGCCTTGCCATCGCCATCATGATCTTCGTCAATTACGGAGGAGGTACTCAGCCCCTCCCCACTCACCGCATGCGCGTGCTTGGGGGCTCACTGCTCGTCTCGCTTTCTCAAGGTGGCTACTGGTTCTTCAACCACTCTGCGTGGAACGGCATCACGGTGGCCGACCTGGTCTTCCCGTGGTTCATCTGGATCATGGGCACCTCCATGGCCATCTCCTTCACCTCCCTCGAAAAGAAGCGCACCCCCAAGCGCGAGGTCCTCTACAAGATCGTCCGCCGCTTCATCATCCTCGCAGGTTTGCCTG
>JANDJZ010000043.1:0-144322 GCA_027943245.1 Acanthamoeba sp. SK_2022b
GTTAAGACATGCTGGGTTAGGGTAAAAGAGAACAACACAAGAAAGAGTTGAATGCACCTCCATTAGGAATCCTTCCCTGATGTTGGTACCTGCTGGCAGCTTGGGCACAGTGAATTGCCTTCCTTGTTGCTAGGCAGTGCTAGCTTGGCAACTCCTGCACCAGTGATGGCTCCCACAACAGATGTGACTATGAGAGAGCAGGGAGAGGCATTGCATCACAGTGATGCATCAACAGAAGAATACTGCAATGGTGACATGGATTGAAGTGTGCCCCAGAAAAAGGCACATATCAGTCAAGCCTGGCTGGTGAGCATGTGTGGATCAAGGTCTGCCATATGGCGCTGATCCTCATCTGTATGTACATATTTGCACCAATGAGGATACTGAAACAGACAAACACTTGGCTAATAAGTTACAATAGTGGCTAGCAGGGAAGCCAACTGCTTCCTCCTCTTTGGCCTTCAGGCTGTGGCCTATTAGCCCACGTTTCATTATGTTTTATTGGAAGTGGTTGGTGACTTCATTTATGTGTTGCACAAATCCTGTCGGCATCTTGGGGCCTGTTTGCTGGCCTGTTTGATGGCCAGCTTCACAATGCCAGAAGGCGATCGCAAGTGCTGAGCAGCGTGTCCACAGTGGCGCGAGTAAACATGTACTGGGTGGTGGAGATCAGGAGCGCCGTTTGCTGCTGGCAAGATTGAAGTTTTAACAGGGCGCAGTGAAGAGTGGAGTACCTGGCCATAGATGCCCATCGTGCTGCCGTGCTTCTCTGTTGTGCGGTCGCCACAGCAGTCTTCCACCACGACTGTCTTGTATCCACGCATGAATGCACCTGTCCACATAAATAGCTCCCCGATCAACCGCGTGAAGGTGTTTGCAGGAGTGTAATGGCGTGTAGCGCACCGCTGGTGGTGAACAAGACACAGCATGATGAGATAAGTCCACAGCACACGACCAATGTCTTGCCCTTTTCCTTCAAGTACCGATCGAGCTCCTCGTTCAAGAAGCCATCGAAATTGTTCTGCGGGAATACCATTAGTCTCGATCATGGCAACACAACCGCCCACCAATGCACCTTGTGGATGACCTTCTCGCCCGGCAGCTCACGAGAAAACTCTTCAGGCTCCTCGGTGACAACGGTCTTCTTGTCTGGGTTGAGGGCATGCCAGTAGGCCGTCCAAGCACTCACCTCGGAGTTATAGACGGCCCGTACGTGGACTACGTCGATGCCCACCTCGTCACTGCGGCAGAGGCGCAACAGCTGCTCGACGTTGCGTCGGAAAGTGGGGAACGTGTCCCCGATGGCCGGGATGTCGCTGAAGAACGCCCGCTGGACGTCAATCAGCAACAGCACCACCTTTTCGTACTTGCTCTCCATCAACAATGCCACACGCCCCCGCTGAACTAAAAGTGTTTTTTTTTTTTTTTTTTTTCAATTCTCCTCGTGACCAATCAAGGTTGACAATTAACGAAGGTGATTTGCTCAAAGTTGAAACGTTTTTCGAAATGGGTTTCGGTTTTGAGCACCGAATAACCGCAACATCAAACTGGTTGACAGGCATTTTGCGAAGAGACCAGCAAATTTGGAGCAAGCATGGCGGACTTCAACACACTGTCTGTGGATAAGGAGAAAGGAACGGTGTCGGGCCGTAGGGACCCAGAGAAAGAATTCCAACTGCTTGAGAAGTTGGGGGAGGGGTACGCCTCTCTCTCTCTCATTTTAATTTACTTTTTGATAGTCCAACCCCCCAATATTGGGGTTGATTTAGTATGTCCCCAGATGTTGTTGATGTCTCAATTCTCCTTGGTTACCTTGATTTCTTAAATGGGTCAACCGTGACCGTTGGTGTCCATTGTCTCCTCTCACCGCCCCACCTCTCCTTTGCTTCTGGTCGGCCTGCAGGTCGTACGGTTCGGTGCGTCTTCCCTCCTCCGAGTGTCTTTGCCAGCTCCACTCTCCCTGCTCCCCTTGCGCTAGACCGCCTCCGCTAACGTTCTCTGTGCGCCGCAGGTTTGGAAGGCGCTCCACCGTGGGTCGGGCAAGATCATCGGTAGGCCTTCCCCACGATCGCTCCTCACCTCTCACTTGCGTTGCGTTGACCTCGTCTCTCCTCCCTCCCTCCCTCCCTCCCTCCTACGTCTCTCTCTCTCTCTCTCTCGCCAGCCATCAAGAAGGTCGGCATAGACGATGACCTGGTGCGGCTCTACCCCCCTATCTTTCTAGTCTTGGCCTCGTCTCGCTCACACGCACACACACGTGCGCACATGTATCTCAGGAGGACCTCATCAACGAGATCAACATCATGAAGCAGTGCCAGAGCGAGTACATCGTGTCCTACTTTGGGTCCTACTTCAAGGACAACGACCTTTGGGTACCGGCCTCTCCTCCTTTCGTGACGAAGCCCCTTTGGCCCAAGAGCCCCGCTGGGACTTGTGGCTCGAGGGAGGGAGGGAGAGAGGGAGGGAGGGAGAGAGCCTCTCTCCGCCTACGACGGCTCACCCGCCGCCTCTCGGCTATATCAGATCGTGATGGAGTACTGCGCTGGCGGTTCGATCAGCGACATCATGACCATCCTCGGCAAGAGCCTCAACGAGGAGCAGATCGCCGTGGTCACCCACTACGTGCTCCTCGGCCTCAAGTATCTCCACTCCGTCAAGAAAATCCGTACGTGCGCTTCGGCCGCACTCGCTCGCTCGCTCGCCGCCGTCGTGGGCGTCTGTCTCACGGGCGGCCGCCGCTTTTTCGGCCCAATCGGCAGATCGCGACATCAAGGCCGGCAACATTCTCCTGAACACCAAGGGCGAGGCCAAGCTGGCCGATTTCGGTGTGTCTGGTCAGCTCTCCGACACGATGGCCAAGAGGAAGACCGTCATCGGCACACCCTTCTGGTTGCCCGCTCCTCTGCTATTCACGCGACACCACACACACATCACACACGCACGCACACACACACACACACACACACACACACACACACACACACACACACACACACGAGCAACTGACGTCGTGTCGCATCGGTTAGGATGGCGCCCGAGGTGATCCAAGAGATCGGCTATGACTACAAGGCCGACATCTGGTCTCTGGGAATTACGTGCATCGAAATGGCCGAGGGCGACCCCCCGTACTCCAACATCCACCCCATGCGGGTACACTGCCCTCCCCCCGCCCTCCCCTTTCCTCCGGGGCATCTCGCTGAACGAGCGGGCGGCCTCGTTCCCGACGCGTCTGTGGCGACAGGCCATCTTCATGATTCCCAGCCGGCCTCCGCCTCGCCTCTCCGAGCCGGAGAAGTGGTCGCGGGAATTCAACGCTTTTGTGGCGCAGTGCCTCACCAAGAACGCCAGCGATCGGCCCACCGCCGACGACATGCTCAAGGTAAATATTAATTGTTGTTGATCGGCTTGACCGCAACACGATCGCGCGCGTGGGCGGAGCCTGACTGACCGACTGACCGGGCTCTCCTCGTGGCCTTGCCTTGGTCGGGTTGTTGGTGGCGCCGTAGCATCCGTTCCTGCAAAAGGCCAAGAACTCGTCTCTGCTGGCCCACCTCGTCGACGAGACCATGGAGGGAATCGCCGCCGCCGGTGGCAGGGAGGCAGCTCTGGGGCTCGATGACGAGGTACAGGCGCTGCTCGCCTCCCCCCCCGTCACATCCACAAGCGCGCTGGTGCGCTGACTGGAGCTCGTGTCCAACGCGCAGAGCGAGAGCGAGTCGGAGGACGACGAGAGCGGCAAGACGACGTCTCGCAAGGACAGCGACGACGGCGATTGCGATGCCTACGCCGGCACGACCGTCATCAGCTCGCAAATGATGCAGGCCGAGAAGGAGAAGCAGTTCGTCCCGCCCTACATGCAAAAGTCCAAGCCCGCTGGCGAGGTACATCAGAACCCCATGGGGCTCTCCTACTCGCGCGTCGTCGCTGGCTTGCGCGGCGGCTGGCCCTCTCATGTCATGCGCCCGCTTGAACGTGCTGTGTGCAGTACGACAAGTATTCGGTGGACGAGCTGAAGCAAATGCTGAAGGATCTGGACGCCAAGATGGAGAAGGAGATCGAAGAAGTGAAGCAGAAGTACGAGACCCAGAGGAAGAAGTTCGCCTCGCTAATCGCGTAGAGGGAGAGAGCGAAAGACTGCGCCACGCTCGCGTAACGTTAGCCCCCACCGGTGCCCATCCCTACGACCCCCCTTGATCGTATACATACATACTCCCATCCAACACAATGTACATTATGCTGGCGACGATGGAAATGGAACACTTAGTGTTACAGCTTTTCGCAGTAGTGTACGCACAGCGGGTGTTTGCGGAGAGTTCAGTGATCGTGTTTGGGCCCAAGATGGAAGTTGGTGGTCGGGTAGAGGCATTCTTCTTCTTTCGCTGCGATAATTCACATGTGTCCTCACACCAGTTCTGCTACTGCATTGGGTGTGAGGCTATCTCTCTCGAGAGTAAATAAGTCGTCGTCTTCAAGCCAGCCAGGTGACGAAGAGGTCGGAGATCTTCTTCTCCAGGCACAGGTCCAGCTCGCGCTGGTCGTTGAGGGGGCACATCTCCCACGAGCCGTCGTTGTTGGGGTAGACGATCCTGAAACCGATGGCCGGGCCGATGTCGAACTTCTTGCGGATCTGGTCCTGGAGGGCGGGCAGGGTGACGTTGTCCTTGGCCAGCTTGATCACCCTCTTCTCGCTCTCCGGCGCTGGGCTGTTACACACAAACCGGACCTGGAGAGGTAATGTAGAACAGCAGCACAGGCATTTACGCAACCCAACACACGAGTCAGTGAGCTGCGCGGGCGAGTATGAGCGGCAAGGATAAGGATGGGCACGTACGCAGTCATCTTGAGGGGGAGTCACGGGGAGCGGTTTGGCCTCGAGCTTGTTCTTCCAGTCATCGAACGACAACACCTGAACACATTTACGAATTTACAATTAATAAAATGGCAGAAAATAAAATAACAAAAACATGAATTCACCAAAGCTGACAAGGATGGCGAGATACCGAGAAGTCGGGCGGCAGCGTGGGCTCAGCGGGCATGGGCATGTCGGGGTTGACCGGCTTCACCTGCATGGCCAGCGTCTTGGCTGCAAATAGATAATAACATAATGATATAAATTAAATTGATAAACATGCGGGTAGCGAGTGGATGAGGGCAAGAGCGACGAGTCGCTTAGCGAGGGAGGGAGAGACAGGTGCACGTACCAATCTCCTTCTGTACGAACTTCTTGTATCGCACGTCGAGGAAGGATGCAATGACCTCCTCGAGGTCCTTCTTCATCTCGGCCTTCTTGGCTGCCGACGGCGCGGAAAAGAAGACTCGCTTCTGCCCGATCTGCGTAAGCTCGAACGAGTCGTCGGCAATGTCCGAATCTGCAATTATCAATCAATTAATAACTTTTTACGCCAATATAATATCATTATTCTTAAAATATGAAAATAAATAAATAAACATACCTTTGTAGAGGGCCTGGGTGAGGGGCACTTGGGCCTTGAGGTCGTATGAGGAAGAGGTGGGCTTGGTAAAGAGGAAGAGGTCCGAGAAGAGGAAGTAGTGGCCCTGCGTCTTGAGCAGCAGCTTCTTGCCCAGCACCTCCTTGGGCGCTACTCGGGTGAGCTCGCCCTCGCTGATCAGCCGCCGATTGGGCGAATTCAGCAGGTGCATGTCCTGCCAGCGCGCGTACGGTACACCGAGCGTGAGCACAACAACACCAACGCGACATGCCTTGCATTCCATTCCACACCACGCTCGCAATGGGCGCATTAAGGAGGGACAGTGGCCTCACCCCTTTGAGGTTGATCTTGTGCGAGAGTTCGTAGAGCCTCATCTTCTTGTCCAGGTCGCTCTTCTTCTCGTTGATCGTGCCCACTGCCCCACGTCACAAAGCGCCCATGATCGTTAGCCCAAGGCCACCCCCCCCCCCCGCACACAGCCGCCTTGGGGAGGCCGCACCCGTGGACGTCATCCGCTGCAGGGCCGTCGTCAGGTTCGCGTGCTCGGGCTGGTCCTCGGGCGTGTGTTTCAGTAATTCCTGTCGACACACGCACGCGTTTGTCAGTGGCCAACTGTGTCGTGTGAAGCACAAATGGATTCTTCCTTGGTGTGGGGGAAGGGGGCATGCGGGTGGTTGGTACTCGAAGCAGCAACGGGTATTTGCAGATGCGCTGGATGGGCTTGATCAGGAAGCTCGCCAGGTCTAGGCTTCGGCATTCGGGCTTACGACTGCATTGCTATTGGGTGCCGTGTGTGTGTGTGTGTGTGTGTGTGTGTGTGTGTGTGTGTGTGTGTGTGTGTGTGAGAGAGAGAGAGAGAGAGAGAAAGAGAGAGAGAGAGGAAGAGGGTGCAAGGAGGAGCGGAGGAGAGCGCAGGTACGTAGAGGAATTGCTCGATCTTGGGGTTGGCTTTGAGTGCGGCCAGGGTCTGCATGGAGAGGTCCTGGTTGCCGCAGTAGACCATGTACAGCTTCAGGTAGTCCACCTGCAGGCCCACCACCACCAATGCGGGGTCAAACGAACGATCAATGGACGTCATGACTGGCCCCTTCCCCTTCCCGCGTTGCGTTGCGTTGCGTTGCGTTGCGTTGCGTTGCGTTGCGTTGCGTTGCGTTGCGTTGCGGGGTGACAGCGGTGGCGTACCACTGTGAGGAAGGCCTTTCCGACAGAGGCGGTTTTCAAGACCGGCAGAAAGATGCCCTTGTTGATCTGAACACACACAAGAAGGTGGTGAGACTCTCAAAGAGAAGCGGGAGGGTGAGTGGTGGATCAGATGGACCTTGTAGATCATCTCCACGTTGGAGAACACGTTGTTGATTTGGTCCTTGGTCCCGATGCCCTGCTCCCTCATCGCCACCAGGTACACCTGCACACCATGATTGATTTTAGGATTTCTTTTAATTTAAATTTTCAAGCAACTTGCTTGGATTGGGGGGGGGAGGTAGAGGAGGGGAAAGCGCACGTTGATGATGACTTCGAGATCGCGGATGTAGTCCTCTTCGGTATCGATGATTTCCTTGATCACACGGTCCCGAGTGGCCGGGTCGCACGTGGTCTCGCCTGGCAACGAACCAACGCGAAGTGGTCAAGGCAAAGGTTAAGGTGGCGGCCTGTCGGTCCAAACACACACACACACACACACACACACACACACACACACACACACACACACACCACGTGGGAGAACACGCTTCCCCTTTACTCGCCTTACCTGAAGGCGGCCGAGGCGGCGTTCCGGAGAGCTCTGGTCGATTGGCCGACGTGGGCACTGGTGGGCCTTTGACCGACAAAGGCGTTCGTCATAAGCCAGCCAGCGAGCGGCAGGCGTCACAGCAGCGCCAGAGAGAGGCGGGGGGCGTACCGGGGTTGAACCCTCCTTGCGAGGGAGGCGCGGGGGCCCCCGACGGCGGGTTGGGAGTTAATTGTGTCTTGGCCGAGGCGGCGGGCGGGGGCGGGGGCAGTTTCTTGAGGCCTCCGGTCCTCGGCGCCACCGGCGGTGGCCCGCCGGAGTTGGCCAACGCGCCGGCAGCCGGGGAATGCGAGGAATTGTGGGGGGACAGGAGAGTGGGCGACGACGCCGACGAGGGCATGTTGGGGAGGACGGGGACCGGATAGGAGGGAGCCGAAGGCGATCGGGTGAAGGGCGTGGGCGTGGTGAGCGTCGACGACGCTGCTGCGCTGCCGCCAACGTTGCTGGGCGGCGGCGCCGTGCCCGCGCGCGACGGCAGTGTGAGCGAGGGCGAAGAATGCGAGGGCGCCATTGGCGGAGGTGGCGTCGGTCGAGCCGGCGCCGCGCGATTCGCTCCCCACGCTTGCCTATTCCATCGATGTGGATGAGTGGCGTGTGCGTGTGCGCGTGCGCGTGCGCGTGCGCAAACAATGTATGAAGCAGTGCGGGCACCTTGGAGAGGTTTCGGCCAGGGGCTGACTCACGCTGGGGCTAGGCTGGGGTCGCGCGGGCAACGGCGGGCCATCGGCAACAACGGGTGCTGCTGCTGCGACCGCCGGGGATGACGGCAATGACGACGACCCGCCGTAGGCGCTGCTGTGTGGTGACGTGGGGGAAGCCGCTGCGGTCACGGCATGAGCGCGATGTGGAAGCGCTGGCGCGCGGTCGGCGCTGACTGTGTTGCGTCGCCGCATCTCGTCCTCGCGCTGCTCGCGCTCCTCCCTCTCGCGATCCTCGCGTTCTGACTGAAGGCGGGCCTTCTCGTGGGCGTCGGCCTTGGCCTTGGCCAGCGCCAGAAACTCGAGCCCGCCGTCGCTCGGCTGCTTGGGCTGGTGGCCCCCGCTCGTCGCGTTCGATCGGTAGGAGGCCACGCCCGCGCCCGGCACGATAGTGGCTCGCCTGCGCTCCCCGCCAGACAACAATTATTATTAATAAACAAATAAATTAAATTAAAGAAAAGCACATTAATTGTTGGCCACGTTCTACGCGGTGGGGGAGGGGCACCGTTGTGCGAAGGAGCCCGAGGGAGAGGGTTTGGAGTCCGTTCGGGTGAAGCTGGGGCTGCCCGACGTCTGGGGCGGCGCCTTTCTCAGCGCCGATGTGTAGCCTGCGTCGACCCGCGCGTGAGTGCGAGAGGGAACCGATGTGGGGGGGGGGCGAGGAGAGGACAAGAGGAGGGGGGGAACGCGTCTGGCCACAAGCGTACCGGGCGAGCCCGAGGGAGACCCATTGGAATCGGTGGAGCTGCGCAGGAGCCCCGTGGGGTTGAACTTGGGCGGCTCGTGTGTGGTGAAGGGCGACGATCCGCCCGGCGTGCGCTTGGAGAGCGTGAGGCCGCCGGTGGTGGGCGACGAGGCGGCCGAGGAGGGCGACCTGCCCGGCCCGGCGCCGGCGCTCACCGTCGTCGACGCCTTTCTCAGACCGCCATTGGCGGGACCTGCCACGATCGCGAGAGGCGGTCGTCACTTAGAGTGTTGAATGATGGGGAGGAGAGTAGCGGGCGGGCGGACGCACTGATGACGGGCGAGGAGGGGGCGGAGGAGGCGGGCGATGCCGGAAGGGTCTTGCCGCAGCTGATGCAGAACTTGGCGGGGCGGTCAGTCGGTACCGGCTTGCCACAGAAGGCGCAGAACTTGGGCACCCCTGCCGCGCCCCTCCACTGTCAGTTGTGTATCCAGAGAGGGAGCCACTGTGACATGCAAGAGATTTCTCCTTCCACTGAGTGGATGAGGGGGACCAAGATTTGTAGAATTTGTTTCGCTCCATGAGAAAATAAGAGATTTGGGGATTTGGGGGCGGGGGGCGGAGGAAGGGCGGGCTGCACGACCTACGGGGGCTGCCGAATTCATTCTTTAACAGAGTTAACTGCACGACGATTCTTCGTCGCGTTCGTTTTCGTTCTTTCAAGCGAAGATGGAGAGCAGAGATTTCTTCTGGCGCTCCAGTCTGCGCTTGTGAGTCTCTCTTATTTTGTTGCTTATTAATTGCTTGCTGTCCAACCGTGGCCATTTGGCGAGGGGCACCTGTTCGGACCGCAAGGCTCCTGCCCCAATAAGCTGGCAAGGGCTAGCTAGGTATAGGAAGAAGAACTATGTGTAGATTCTATTTAGATGATGGGTGCATATGCACGGTATGTACATCGTTTGTTAGAGAGGCGCCATCTTCTGATGGTGCCATATAGCGGTAATAAGTAGGAAGGAGAGGCTATCTCTCGGCGAAGGTAGTAAGAGTAGGAGACGAAGGATTGGGTCTGCTATCAGACGCAGGAGATGGAGTCGACCTGAGCCCTGATCGGGTGATGGGCGCCCAGTGCCGAGAGCGGGACACGCTCGATAACGCCGCCGGTCAGCGAGGAGTCCACGCGGATGGGGGTATCGGGATGGAACACGCTCGAGGAGCCCAGCCTGGTGACCTCCCACCACTGGATGAGCTCGGCCTCGGGCGCGAGCGAGAGGCTGATCCGGGCGTCGGTGATGAGGCGGCCGCCCATGTTGACCACCTTCAGGTTGTAGACCTGGTAGAAGAACTCGCCGTCGGCCCAGCGGCTACGGTCCATGTCGGCGCGTGTGGTGATGTTGATGTTGGCGCGACAGGACACACGAGGCACATCGAGGGCAGACTCGGAACCAACGCAGGAGACCTTGCTGAGGGTCAATTCGGGGTCTTTGGCAAGTGGAGCCTCGGCGAGCGGGGCGCGCACGACGTAGCCCGCGGTCATCGAAGCGCCGGGCTGGATGCCTCCGTTGGTGACCACCTTCAGCACGGGCTCGGTGGCAGTAGGCCTCACCATGTTCCACCACTACATCACAGGTACAAAAAGTCAACACCTCGAGTCAGGACAGGGAAAGGACGTATAGGAGGTGTTTACGGTACCTCGTAGAGCTCCTCGTTCGGGCCGATGTTGACCTTGATGAGCGACCAGGTGTAAGGCTGCTTGCCCATGTTGGTGATCTTGAGGTCGTACGTGCGGTAGGCGAACTCGCTGTCGACCCAGCTGCCGCCCTCGTTCTGCGAACGAGCCAGCTGCTCCACCTTGATGACGCACTTGGCAGACTTGACGTCGTCGGCGGAAGGCTTGTCGTTCTTGCCCTTGGAGAAGAAGGAGAACCAGGGCCCGGCGTAGAAGGGCAGCTTGGACGACGAGTGATCGGACTCGGTGGCGGTGCACGACACGGAGGCCACCGCTACGCTGGCCGGGGCCATGCCACGCACGACATAGTCGAACGTGTGCGACTGGCCTGACTTAAGGCCTCCCGAGAGAGCCACCGACTTGGGCAGGCGGTAGAAGGAGACCGCGGCAGAGGAGGGCGACGATGAGAGCGACGAGGCGGCGCCGGCGCTCTCCATGTTCCGGACGTTAACGATCGGGTGAGCAGGCGAGGGCGGGGCGAGCGACAGGCGGAGGGATGAAACAACCACGCTGCCTCCGGGCGTGAGCTCCACTCGCCACTGTGAGCTGAACCGACCATCCTCCACGAAGGAGCTCACCATGGCCTGCTTGACCTCGACCGGGCAAGGCTCTGAATGACCGATCAAGAGCACGCAATCAGAAGGAGTGAACGGGGATGACATCCAAGACCAGGGGGAACGCACCAGCGGCACAGAAGGCAACTAGTATGGCACAGAAGAGGACCAAAGTACAGAACCGCATCTCGGGTTGTGTGGAGAGTGGCGATCAGCTGAGTGTGAGCGTTGGCAAGCGCAGTGTTCTTCGACAACTTGAGCCGGAGGAGTTGGGGCTGTTATTGAACTGATGATGGAGGTGCGGAAGACCGAGTATTTAAAGTGATGGCCAGACTCTGGTACCGGAGCGGCTGATCTCACACCACATGCTTGAACTGAGGGAAATTTCAGGTTTGCTCCGCAGCAACACACGCCCACCCCGGCAAACCTCATTTTCCAAGAAATTCGTAACATGTGAGTAGTAGAAACGCGGACATGCCAAGAGTTCCTCTACGTCAAGCATGTTTTGGGCTGTGGCTGACATGAACATCAAAGATCGCTATAGGGAGAGGGTGTATTCCTCTCTATTCTACGCACGCGGTGCCGCCGAGGTGTTGGACAGCGAGAGCGCTGCCAGACATAGGGCAGGGATTTCGGGTGGGCAACGCGGCTTTCAGGTCCCTGCTGCGGGCCACGCCAAAGTATGCATTGGACATCTTGACTTGGTCGTGCCTACCCCCCCAGCACAAGAAAGACTAGTCTTCCGTTGCGCCACTTACGACCACTGGAGGAAAGTTGCGCATGAAGAAGTTCTCTTGCTCTTTCTTTGCGCAGTGCTGGTTGGCGCTGCATTGTCTACACAAGAAAGTGTCTCTTCACTGGTCCAGGCGGAGTTGGTTTCATTTGGCATAAATGAGGCTTGGCGTGGGTCGCTTTCTCCACACTCACCCCGCAACATGAAGTCAACCACCCTTATCGCCCTCTGCGGACTCTTCGTCCTCCTCGCTCTCCCCGCCATCCTCGCCAACACCTGCGGCGTACGTTCCTAGCCTTTTGTAGTCACATCGTTTCGATTAGCCCGGTAGGATTGGTTAGGCAGTGTTGATTTATTGGATTTCTTTTCTCTTTTTTTTTTGAATCAACAGGGCAACTGCCCGTCGAACGATTGCTCGGGCTGCCCGTGCGGTACCGGCAGGGCTGAGACCGACATTGCTTCGGCTTGCCGCCGTTTCAGTGGCTGGAGCCAGTCGTGCTGCGAGTGCATTGCCCGCCACGAGAGCGGTGGCAACCTGCACGCCGCCAACCAGAACCGCGGCGGCAGCTACGACGTCGGTCTGTGGCAGGTCAACAGCCAGAACTGGGCTTCCTGGTGCGCCCCCCCCCCATCCGCGTCGCTTTCGCTTTCGCCTTTTTTTGGCGGCTTCGTTCTTTGCTCACCCTTTCTTGGTTTAGCAACGGAGGTCGTGCCCCCTGCGACCTCGAGAGCAACCTGCAGTGCGCCATCAAGGTCTGGGGCTGGGGTGGCAACTCCTTCCGTCTGTGGTCCACCTGCGGCGCTTGCGGCTGCTGCTAAAGCGCGTGCGCTCTCTCCGCGCCTCCACAAGCCAAATAAAAAGTTGTTTCGTTTTATTCACGCACTCCAACGGCGGAGGACGCCCATCCACCCCTGCGCACAAGGCCTGCTTATCCGATGGTCTTGTACTTCCTGATGGCGCCGTCGGCACAGGCCGCGAACGCGTAGTCGTTCAGCACCACCAGCGCGTTGATGTGGTCGCAGTCCGACCCTGTCGAAAACGAACCAGTCACAGCGAGCCCAAGCGGCGATGGCAGTGGATTGGGGGGAGCTGCCTACCGGTCAGGTCACGGTGCACAGTCTTGTCGTCAATTCCCCACTCGAAGCAGAGGCCATCGCCGGTTCCGACCCAGAGCGTGTTCTCCTGGGGTACCGGCGGCCGCGCTGGCTCGGGTGCGTCGGCAGGAGGGGCCGCGGGCTCCACCGAGAGCGGCACCTCTGTCGACGACAGGGTCGGCGTCCACGCGTCCCTTCGGACCGCCAACGAGAGAATCGGCGCCATCGACCTGCAGGGCCATCGTGGCACGTGTGAGTCAATGCAGCAGTATGTGTGCGCGTGTCACAGGGTCCCTCTACCTCTGAACGGTCTCCACAAGTGATTGGGTGCGCAGATCCCACCGGAAGACTGTGCCCTCCTGCCCTCCCGCCCACACGTCGTCTCCAGTGGCCAGGCAGCAGTTGAGCGCCTCCGTTGCCTTCCACTAAAAGAAGCGGTTAGGAGTGCTCGGTGAGAAGGGAGGGAATACAAGCGACAAGTGCAGGGAGGGGAGGAGGAAAGAGAGGGAGAGAGAGAGGGAGAGAGAGAGGTGCCTTGAAGAGGTTTTGCTTCGAGCGAACGTCCCAGCCCATCATGCTCCCGTCCTCTTTGGCAACGAGCAGGACGGACGAATCGGACTCTTGCTCTGTTGGTTTGCGAGAACAAACGATGAGCGCGGGGAAGTGCTGAGCGGACGCACGCAATGGTGCGGCAGAAGTACCGTCGTTACTCGAGCACCAGGCAGGTCGCGGGCCCACGAGCAGCGCGCAGGCGTTGGCGGTGTTGTCGGGAGAGACGTGGCCATACCGAGAGACGGGTTGCTGGGTGGGCACGTCCCACAGCAGGGCCGTGCCGTCCCTCGAAGTCGCTGAGCGATAGGTTGCGTCACACATTACGGTAAGACGACAGATGCAGAACACCAGCTGTGCCTAAAGGCCAGGGCCACGCGTACAGATGAGGTTTCTGCCGCGATCGATCATGGCAGCTCCCGTGATGGCCCCGGAGTGTCCCTGAAGGGTGGCCCCACAGTGTCCCGTCATGACGTCCCAGATCTGTCCGAGCAGTCAGCACGATCGCTCGCGTCTCTGGACGTCGTCAAATGGGAGATGTGGTGCGCGCACCTTGAGGCGAAGATCTTGCGCGCCCGTGAGAACGACCTTGCCAGAGGGAAACCACTTGACCAAGTTGATCTCCCCGATGTGCCCTTGGAGGTCCCGCTGGTGATGAGTGTGGGAGGCACATGAAAGGGTAAGGCGAAGCGGTGACAGCCAAGTCTTGGGTGAAACGATTGATCGAACGTACGCGCATGAGGCCTTCCTTGGTGTGCCACACGCGCACAGTGCTGTCGCTGCCTCCTGACACGCCGAGCTCACTGCCCGGCGCGATGTCCATTGACAGCACTGCGAGGTCGCGTATTAGAGCGAGCATGGCCCTTGCAACCGCACGCACATGTCATGGACACGTGTTTCTGCGAACATAGATGCACGTACCGCGTTGGTTGGGGTGGATCTGTTTCCACGTGGAGGATGGTGCCTGCAGCACTCCCTTGTTTTCGGCTTGGGCGATAGGCGAGAGCGTGAGCTGCCTCCTCTATTATCACAGCACACAAGGGTGAGCGGCTGTAGGCGGCACGAGGTATGCAAGAGCCGATGTACCCTCCAGTCCACCGAGGCCGTGAGCTGTGCACATTCGAGCTTCAGTGCGCCGCCCTGCTTTGAAACCTTCACGTCGTCGTAGAGCGCCTTCTCACGCGCTGCGCAACGAAGAGAATTGGGATGGGTGGGTTTCAACTCAGGCACGTTTAAGAACAGTGGGGCACTCACCCGAAGGCCGGAAGGACACCCAGAAGGTGCCAGGCTCCTTCTCCTGGCACACCTCGTCCCAATCTGCTTGCGCGAGATGAGTTGTCGGCAAATGCTGCACTGTGTTCATAGTCGTTGATGTATTGTCGCTCTTGCCCTCCACCTCCATTTTGCCACTACGTGGTTGCCGCGACGTGCCCTCGTACGCGTGCAGCCTTGCTCGTGCCAGCACAGCACACGGTGTGATACAGGAAAAAGACGAAAAGGCAGAGAGAAAATCAAAGAGTTGATTTTTGCCTGGGTCTGTTGGTGAGGCAAGATGGAGCCGCGAGTTGGTGGGCGAGACAGCGGTGAATATCTGCAGGAGGAACAACAGAAAGGAGAGGACAAGTTTAAAAAGGCAGTGCGGATGCCGCCGGATCAGAGGAAGCAGGAGCAAGAAGAAGCGCGACTGGCGTGCCACCCGTTTGAGCATGCTCTTCACAAGTGCTTCGACACCAAGTGGTTCCCCCTTATCACTTGCCGAGAGGAGTATGAGGCCTTCTGGGACTGCTTCAAAGAGAAACGAGTACCGATCACCCGCACAATCTCACAAATCGTCTCACCCCCTGAGTCTTGATTTTGCAGGGATTTTTGAAGACGAGACTGGATCTGTGGCGCGAGCAGCAGCAGTATGGGGCAGAGCTGAGGCATGCAGAGGAGCAGCGCCCGCCACAAGATCAATAAAGATATGCATAGAAAAGGCGCGGACATACCAGCACGAAACAGAAAGCCAAAAAGACAAGATGCAGTCCGAGGCCACAAAGCAAACGGTGGAGGGGTGGCCGAAGGGCTTGGTATTGATACAAGACTACGTCACAACCGACGAGGAGACTGCCCTGGTGCAGGCAATAGACGAGTTGGCGTGGCTCGGTGAAATCCAGCGCCGCACGCAGCAGTACGGCTACCACTTCTCCTACCGCAAGCGTGGCGTGGACCACGACGCACCCGTACCGCCTCTCCCTTCTTGCGTCCGCTTCCTCCTAGACCGCTTTCAGCAGGATCCTCGTGTTCCCCTCACGGCCGACCAACTCATCATTAATGAGGTACCTTTGATTTAATATTTGATTTATATTTGTTTGATAATAAGAACATCGCGTGCTCATTTAGTATCGCCCGGGAGAGGAGATCAAGCCCCATGTCGACTCGACGGTCGACTGGGATGACTGTGTAGTGTCTCTTTCACTGCTTGATGACTGGGACATGATCTTCACCCACCCTGACCACGTATGTGTCCCGCGGCCGCTGCTGCCGCTTGCTCTCCTTCTCCTCTCGAGAATACACGCAGCAAACCTTCTCATTTGCGCGGGCGCACAGGAGACAGTAACCATCTCCCTGCCACAACGGTCGCTGCTGGTCCTGACCGAGGACGCACGATACCTATGGTGCGAGTGCCACTCCTTCCTTGCGACACACCACCCACGCGGTCACTTCCAACGCCCAAACATCGCTGACCTTCTCTCTCGGTTGAACTTGGCAGGAAGCACGGCATCCGTCCGCAGGTGGCGGGTAGATCGCGGCGCATCTCACTCACGTTTCGCAAGTTCAAGGAACAAACCATGCTTCCTCGCGACCTGTAACATCGTCGTCGTCATGATGACGGCGCCGACAGCGCGATGTTCCATTTGTGAGATAGGGCTATTTATTTATTTACATAAACGCTGAGCGGAACAGTTTACACAGTGCTGGATGTGGTTGTGCTGGTGCCCCGACCGAAATCGATCAGCAGTCGCCAGCTCCTCTTGGGCTCGCATTCGACCCACGCTAGCCAGTCACTGTGGGCGTAGCGCAGGGCGTCGTCGCTCTGCACGCTCACCACGTCCCCGTCCTTGTCCTCGTACCGCACTCGCAGTCCTCCAGCGGCGACGCGCGGTCCATGCACCCGCTCGAGCTCGCACAGGAGGTCAGCGTAAAGCAGCGGCTTGTCGGCGTCCAGCAGGAGCAACGACACGTCTTCGACCTCATCCTCCTCTCCATCCTCGTTGTTGTGGTTTCGGGGAGAAGTGGCGCTACTTCGAGACGAGCGGAGGACGCACTTGATGGCGATGGTGCCAAAGAGTGACTGGTAGGCCAGCGACAAGCACATTCCGCGCAGCTGCTCGTCCTGTGGCATCTGCTGCTGCTTGCAGCGCTGCCGGCGAGGAGAGTCCGACAACCGCAGCGGCCGAAGGGCGTGCGAGGAGCCGGAGAGATAGGCAGGACAGGACTTAGGTTTGCCCGGTGCGACTGCATTTCGCGAGGCTGGCGAAGCTGCCTCGCGCGAGGTCGATGGTCGAACCATTTTCTGGAGGGCCTCTGCGACGGCAGCAGTGGTGGTGCGGGAGTCACATGTTACGATAGTGGTAGAAGAAGAGGAAAGAGAGGGTGGTGCCGAGGAGACGGTGGAGCGTTCTGGCTCGCCCGACGATGGTGAAGGACCCTCAGTTCGGGGGTTGGGAGTGGAGGTTTGGCGTCGGAGATGAAGGAGCGATAGGAGCATACGACCCTGGTCGGCCTGGGACGTGATGCCCAGGGTGTTGCACAGGCGATCTACAACCTCGTCGCTCGTGGCAGGCAGGGTGAGCGAAGAGAGGAGTGAAGCGCACGGTGGTTCGTCGGCAGTTAAAAGGTGGAAGCCCCTGAGCTTAGCTTTCTTAGCGGCTGGAACGTAGGGATGGAGGTCGTGCTGCTTCAAGAACTTGACCACCTCCTTGGTAGTCCATTCGTGTGCTGGCTTTCCCTGCGCCTTGCTACTCCTCCCCCAAACGCGCAAGCTCATGCTGCCTTGTGCTGCAAGCGAGTTAGTGTTCGGTGTGTTAAAAGCGCTAGAAAGCGGGCGGCAGCCTGTGCGTAGGGTGACTCCGCTGAGGACAACAGCACCGCAGGCGGCAACTGGGTGCGTGGAGCCACGTTCCCGCAAAATAAAACTGACCAACTGCAGCCCGCCGGGCAGCTCCTAAGCCTGGAAACGGCTATGGCCGGAACTGGCTACGACGATTGCAGTAATCAAGCGGCGCCACGCGATTCCCTTTCTCGAGTTTCTTATGATGTTGGCCAAGAGATCGGATAATAGATGTTGTCACGCACTGATCATTTTCAAATGGGCTTCTCGTGTTGGGGATCCGTGGAGTAGTGGGGCAATATTTATTGTTGCCCAGGGCTGAAGGCCTAAGATGGCCATTTACCCTACAACCACTGGCACCGTGAAAACATGTTAGCATACTTAACTGAGCACACAAGCACCGGTGAACAACGCACCAACTCCAGGGTGTCTTGATATTGGCTTGAACGTTTCATTTTTGGTTAACACATAACATTCCCCTGTGGTGTAGTTGGCTAGCATTTCCGCCTGTCACGCGGACGACCCGGGTTCAAATCCCGGCGGGGGAGAAGCCTCTGTTTTTACGACACCTTTCATACGTCTTTCAACCTTCAATCTCTCCACGCAGGCGCAGATAGATCCTTCTCGGCTGAGCTGTTCCTCTTTTCCTGCTTCTCTCTAGGGCCACCCACTCCTTCAGCCCTTTCTCGCCACTCCGGGCGGCCTCTCCTTCTTGCCACTTTTTCCCCACGTTGGTCGGCGCAAGAGAGCAAAATAAAACAAAGCTCGCCCAAAAAATAGAAAGATAATACAATCTAGACCAGAACTTTAGAAGATTCGGTGGCCGGTGGAAGAGGTGGCCGCACGCATGAGAGGCGGGGAGGTCGCCATAGGTCTGTAGAATACTCGTTTCTACTCTGATTCCATTTTTCATCCAGACTTAACCTAGACCATTCACGAGGCACGCTTGCTCCATGAGCGTGTTTCTCGATCCACATACGCTTCGTCTCCACCGCGGCAATACCTCTTTCTTCGTAGCTCGAACTGAGGACGCCAGATACCAGTTCACCGCGATCAAGGCCTCATTCCTTCTTCGCGAGGACACCACCAGCCTTGTATGCGAGGACTATGACAACACCCCGACCCACATCAACCGATCAGCTTGCTCTGGCAGCAGAGGCCGATCGATCCTCATTCTGCCAGTGCCAAACGAGCCGCCGCTGCCTCCATGCTGCCAGAGGGAGGCCTTGGCGGCCGCATCAGCCTCTCCGGCAGCCTCGCCTCGTCCCCACTCACCAGAGCCACCTTCTCCTTCTCTAGCCTCCCCGGCACCTCCCCCGTCGCGCGTTAGCCCGGTGCAGCTGCTCGATCTCTACACAGCCTACCCCAATCTCTTCACCGCGTGCAAGCAAATGTTTGGCACTGGTGATGGTGCTCCCTCTTTGCCATCAGGCGGTACCAGACCTCTGCCCCACCCGCTCGTCCCGAAGCAGTTATTTCTTCTTATTATATTTTTTGTATTTTATAAAATTGCCATATTTATCAATTATTTAGCAATGCAATTAAAAGATCGCTAACTCTCTGCTTCGTTGCTGCCTTGCTAGACGGCGAGAGCGCGACCCTGCAAACTGACGAGGGAGTGGCTGGCGAGATAGAGAAAGAGAAAGGGGAGGAAGGGGACAACGCAGCGTCGGAGGTTCACGCCCGGAGCGGGGGCGGTGGAGGTCGCTCGGTCATCCTGGTGACGCATCGTGCCAACAGCGTCATCTCGAGCAGCAAGGGAGGGCGGCAGTCGCTGCACTCCAGCGGCATCGGGTCGGGACGACGAACGCCGCGCCAACGGCTGCAGCTGGCCGGCGGCAGCATCCTCGTGGCCAACAGCTTCAGGGAGCTCGAGGAACTGGTGGCGGTCGTCGACCCCGATGCCGCTACAAAGGCGAGATCGTCGTCCTCTTCGTCAACGTCATCGGGCCAGGCCCTCGGCCACACGAGCATCGAGGACGACCTCACCGCGCACGGCACCGATGCCGAATCTGACGAACAGGGTAGCAGCGGCAGCGAACGACGGAGCACCGAGGAGGGCGAGATGACCGCCGAGGACGGCCCGCTGTTCCCGCGACGACACGTCGAGGTGACGGCGGCGGAGATGGCGGCGCTGGCCAAGTACGAGAAGGGCCACGCGTTTGTGGTGTGCGTGATGCCCCGCACGCGAGGCGGGAGGCGTGATGTGAGCGAGAGCGAGAGCGAGAGCGACATCAGTTCGGAGGGCGAGGACGAGGCGAGGGAACGCCAGAAGCGGATCGCCGACAAGGCGGCGCATCTTGTCGATGCGGCCGTGCAGGCCCCCGCGCCGGAACCCAAACCCGAACCTGAACCGAGTGTCGACGTATTGACGCAGCAGGAGGAGCCCAGCTCGCTGAGCTCGGCCCTGAACAACGACGACGCGGCCGATGCGGAGGTGAAGCAGGCCCGGGAGGAGACGCCGCTTCAGGAGGTGGCGGGAAACGAACAGGAGGAAGTGGTGGAGATGGAGGCGGAGGCGGAGACCGAGGAGTTGGAGGAGGGCGAGGAGCGGGAGCGAGAGACGGGGGTCGAGGTGAGGCGAAGGCTGTTTGTCGAAAACGACTCGGCGACGGACGTGGGGGTGGGGCAGGCGATCGACCTGAGACAGCAGGTCGAGCGCAAGATACGCGAGCGAATCGAGAGCGAGAGAATGCGGCGGAGCGACACGCATTCGGCGCCCTCATCGCCCTATTCGCTCACCCACTCGTCGTCTTCGCTCTACTCGTCGCATTCGTCGTTGGCCATGACGCTGGAGGCCGCCGCCGAGGACGGCGAGGTGGCCGGGTCGGCCTTCGTCTCGCCGCTGCTGTCGCCCACGCTCAGCCTTAGCCTCTCGCCCTCACCCGATCCCGAGCGGGACCAGCTCAACCAGCAGATCCTTGCGGTACCGCCTCCACCTCCGTGGCCACTTGACGCACGACGTGAAAACCACAACGTTTAAATAATCAATGATTATTTAAATATTTATACATTTATGTATTGTACACAACAAACAATTTTCACCAACACACTCGCCGCATTTGCAGGCCCTCGCGTCTAAGGACGACGAGATGGACGAAGACGAGCTGCGACTCCTCGACATGCAACGCGCCCACAGTAACGGTCCGGGCCTCTCCTTTCATTCTCGCCGCCCTCCGCCTCCTCTCCTGCTCGCTGGGCCTGACCCCTCTTTCCGTGCCTCAACAGACATCGAGGACGACCACGGGTTCTCGCTCACCTCGCCACAGCCCAAGGCCTTTGCGCAGAACCTGGAGAAGATCTACAGCTCGCTCGAGCAGGTGCGCCCTTGTTCCTTGCCCCCCCCCCGCTCCCCTCATCCTCGGCTCGGATTCTTGCCCTCAGAGGGGGGCTGCTCACACACGGCCGACCCACATCCACAGGTGGACGCCTCGGTGCTGTTCCCCGAACAGCAGCGGCTCGCCATGATGTACGCCATTGGCTTCTCTTCGGTCATGACGACCGGGGGGGGGGAGAGAGAGAGAGAGAGAGAGAGGTTAACCGCGGGGCGTGGTGTGGTGATTGGCGTTTCAGTGACTACGAGAACCGGATCAAGCAAGGCGTGGAGCGGCGAGCCAAGGAGCGGGAGGAGCGACTGAACATGATCATGGCCGGATACAAGCGCGTCCTCGGCATGGAGGAGCCAGTCGTGGAGGCGAGTGGCGAGGGCGAGCGGGACGACGCCGACCGCGCACAGAGACGCGAAGGGGAGCCGCCAGATGCGGAAAACGAAGACGAAGACGAAGACGAATCGGAAGTGGACGAGGAGGTAATCGACGAAGACGAAGTGCATCCGCTCAATCAAATCGAGCAGGACGATGACGAGGAGGCGGCGCGGGACACGCTGCTGGCCAAAAGAGCACGGGAGGAGGCCGAGGCGGCAGAGAAGGGAGGCGTCGCCGCAGAGGGCAAGGACAGCGAGAAGGGCAAGGAGCTGTGGTTCGAAGACATCGACGACTACGACGAGAAGGCGCGCGAACTGATCGACAAGCGGAGACTGGAGCGCAGGAAGCGGCGGAAGAGCAAGCTGCGGAAGAGAAGGACGAGCCCGGGCCTGGGCGCCAAGGGCCACCTGCTCGGCAGCGGCGACGACAAAGACAAGGTGGTGGTCCTGGTCGCCTACAAGCACCCGACGGCGCGCGACGGCCGACTCTTTGTCCCGCTGTCGTGCCTCGACCCCATTACGGACAGCGGTGATACTGTGATGACGTCATCGTCCACGGTGTCGACCACCACCACCACGACACACCACCATGGCGGAAAGGAGCGGAGCGGGGCCAAGCGGCTGACGATCTATTCTGTAAATACGGAGGCGGCCGCCGGGACGTCGCTCGACCAAGTCTACTCTTCCTACTACGCTCGCGCGCGGAAGGGCCGCAAGAAGGCCGAGCAGGCCGCACACGAGGTACGTGCCACACACACACGCGCGCGCGCGCGCGCGTGGTGCTGTCCCGCACTGTCAGCTTTCTCATGAGACGTTTTGTGGTTGCGTAGAAAAACCGAAACTTGACAGAGACCGAAGAGTTGGCGTGGCACCACCTGGCCAATCTGCTCGTTCTCTACGAACGAAGTATGCTCGTCCTCGCTTCCCCCCCCCACACACACACACACAGCCCCCTTCCTCCAATGCTGCTGACTGTGCGCATTTGCGTCAACCAACCCACCCACCACTCTCCGCATATGCGCAGAGGTGATATCGAAACAGGAATACGAGCTGCGACGTTCGCTGATCGCCAAGTCATTCAGCTCTACGCGGCTGGCTGCGCCTGGACCGCTGCCGGCCTCAACTCTCTCGTCGCCGCTCCTTGTGCCCCTTCGACACAGTACGCCGCACACAACACAACGCGCGCGCGCATCGTGTGGGGATATCAAATGGTTGACTCTGCTGTCGTTTCCGCAGACGACGACGACGATGACGAGGACAGTGAAGAGGATGGCAAGCCCTCCCATGGTTTCCCACCCACGTTTTGGAGCCAGCTCCACCTGGAGAAGCTCGAGGAAGCCAGGTTCCCCGTCAAGCTGGTAAACCAAAATTCTCAAAGCCATTTCGTGTCTTCGCTTGTTTTATGTGTGTGGCTCCCAGAGCCGCTCACTCTTTATGTCTCCATTGCGTGTTCCTGCGCGCGTTGCGTGCGTGCGTGCGTAGGCTCCTGTATATGAGTTGAGAAAGTGCCAGTTCGATGCCACGAAATCTCAATGCGATATTTATTGGCGTACGTGTTTCCCACCTCCTACGCTCCGCGCCCGACACGACCACCATCCAGCTCACGCCCAAAGGCAAACGCGCGCCGTCTGTGTGACGCCAGTGATCTCGGAAGCGAGCGATGGGCTGCTCCGCTTGCTCAAGGAGAACAGCAAGCGGATGAAGCCGCTCCGGGACAGCGTCGCGGGCCGGTCGGCGATAGAGAGACAGGAGGAGACCTACCGCCACATACTCAAGTCGCATCCGTGCCACCCGTTCGCGCTGTACGGCTACGCGCGCTTCCTGTCGAACGTGCGCAAGGACGACCGGCAGGCCGACCAGTACTTCCAGCTGGCCCTCAAGGCCAGCCCGTTCAACCCGGAGGTGCTGGCCACCTACGCCCATTTCCTCGAGCGCCGCCTGGGCGACCTCGACAAGGCCCACCGGTACTACAAGCGCGCCTACTTTGTCGACCGACAGAACGCCGACGTGGTGGGAGCCTACGCCATGTTCCAGCATCGCATGCTCCGCAACTACAAGGAGGCCGAGAAGCTCTTCAAGCAGGTCTGTCTATCTCTCTTTCTCTCCTTCGCTTTCTCTGTCGCTTTCTCTTTCTCTTTCGCTCTCGCTCTTCCAGCACTGCGTGTGGGCGTGTAGTGAGGGTGCTGACGTGGCATGGTCGACAGGCGTTGAGGCTCGACGACGAGAACGTCAACCTGGTGGGCTACTACGCGCTGTTCCTGCAGAAGGCCAAGAAGGACCCGAGCCAAAGGTGCGCGCAAGCCCTCCCCTCGGTCTCGGCTGTTTGCTTGGTGACGGCTGACGTGGCGTCGGTTTCCCGAATCAATCAGCGAGATCTACTATCGCAAGGCGCTGGACCTGGCGCGAGGTCGGAAGAACCTGCACAGCTTCTGGAAGTCGAAGCTGAAGGAGCTCCGCATGGAGATGAGGGAGGCCCGGGACCGGCAGCGTTCATCGCGGAACCGCTCCCTCTCGTGGCAGGAGGGCGCCGTCGGCGGACTCGAAAGCGACGACAGCCCCGGCGGGGGTGAGGGAGAAGGGGAGGAGGAGGAGGAGGGAGAGAGGTCTCGCAAGCAGGAGGCCAGCCGACGCGGTCGCAGTCAGTCGGGCCACTCGACCGCAAGCGCTGCGGTCAGCGAGAAGGAGCAACTGATCTCGCTTCGGGACAAGACGGCCATGGAACAGTTCCTGGCCGAGCTCTTTGTCCAGGACGAGCGCGAGGAGCGCGAACGAGCCGAGGGCAAGGCCGTCAAGCCCAGCCCGGAGGACAAGGCACACGCCCCGCCCTTTGCAACGCTCTCCTCCCCCCCTCTGTTTGGCTGACCGTGCGGCTCTTTTCGGCCGCGCGCTGTGCAGGCGGGAGTGGCGCTGACCCAAGCGTTGCTGCGCAAGGACATGGGGCGCTCGGTGTTCTGCCGCGTGCTCAACCAGCAGCGGGCCAAGGTTCGACGCCCTCACGCAACCGTGAGGCACGGAGCAGTTCTCTCGGTCGCTAACCGTACACACGGTGATGTGGGTCGGGGGGGGGGGTTGGCAGAGGATGCGCTTGGGCGAACAGACGTTTGGCATTCTGACTGGTCTCGTGCGGGTGGGCCTGGACGAGTGCAACGCCACCGGCGACTTTGGCTCGGCCCGGGCGCTCATGCACATGGCCTCCACCTTCTACACCGCCCCCGCGTCCGCCTCTACGTCGCCGCTCGCCTCCTCGCAAAGGTGCGCTTGCCCTTCTCCCTCTGAGCAACTCCCCCCCCCCCCAATCCTGCCCAGCTACGGGGCCATTGCCGTTGACTCCGGTCTCTGACGTGCCAACCTCTCGATCGGACTGGACAGCTGGTCGAGCGGTGCTGGGAAGAAGGATCTGGTGTACCTGCGGCAACGGGTTGAGGACGCGTCCATTTGGAAGAACGACGGCTTCTGGAAGCACATGTTCAGCGGTACGCGTGTCGTGTGATCTTCCTCTTTTCGCAACCTCTTGGTCGACGCTAATGACCAACGGGACATCTCTTCACCAGAACTTGTGTGCAAAGAGAGGGCAAAGGTGCAGAAGGTCTTGACGCCGGCCAAGCCTAGGTATGGCCAGTGACCTGCTTTGCTTTATAGTGGGTTTACTTAACTGATCGATTGTTATACTATTCATTTATTTACCATATTGCAGTCGGTCGATCCTGTCCCCCCGTCGACTTCTGGGAAAGGCACCTGCCGCCCAACCAAGCGTGCCCGATGATTCGCGTGAGGTGATCGGTCTGCTGGCCAGCTTTGGTACGCGCGACCGCAAAGGCCAGGGAGGCCATGTGTTCGAACAGCGCCGTCAGCGATCCGACTAACCGTGGCACTCGACACAGCGCACGCGATGTTGAACGCCGGCGTGGAGGTCACCAGGGTGCTCGAGTTCGTGGAGCAGATGTGCCAACTCAACAAGTTACCCCTTGCTCGAGAGTCGCTGTCCGCCTTCCTTGTACGCTACCCAAACATCCCCCCCTCCCAGTGACCATCATGCCAGGGTCTTACCTTCTCGTGGTGCTGTGATGCGGTGTACTTGCCCGGGCGCAGGGGTCGAGCTGAGACGTTCCCCTGCTGCGCGAAAAAGGCCATAAAAAGGCTAATTTTCTCTTCTTATCACAAATCGATCCCTTATTTTCTCTATTTTTCGAGGCAAGATCTTGAGCAGGATGAGGAGGTGGTGCGCAGTCGCCGGACGAGGTGCACAGTGCCCCGGCGTCCTGTCCTCTCACTCCCGAACGCATGGACCAAGCGCTCTTTTTGCGCAGCCGCGCCTGCAGCCGCTGGGGCTGGCGGCCTGCCATGGAGTCAGACGACACGCCTCCACTGTTGTTATTCTCGTCCCAGCATTCCCTGTAAGACGTGTACAGCCAAAAGGACTCCTGCCACTCCGCCGTCTCTTCCACAACACCTCTTCAGCGCCCAGGCCGGTACTGCCCCATCAATCAATATAAATAAGAAAACTAAACAAAATAATTTTTCCGACTTTGCGTTCCGGTCTTTTTCTCGGCACGCGGGGCACAAAGGTCCTTTGTCTTTGATCGCGTCAGGCTCACATCGCTTTCATCTTCGTTCACAAACGCAGTCGCTGCACCACATTATGGAAGCCCCCCAACACACCGCGGATCCTTTTTACAAGGTTCATAAGCGCTGCGGATGTTGTGATGATTACCGAGCGATTTCTTACATTACACCGGTTCTCTTACAATTCAACAGTTCAAGTGGGCCATCGCTGAGCAGGTTGCTGGCCTAACGGACATGACGCCTGAGCAGGCGCTTGCAGCTGTCGAGATTCCCAAGAAGGAGGGAGTGGCCGACTTCGCTCTGTGCGTGGCCAAGCTCAATCGGTATACCAAGCTCAAGGGCAAGCCTCAAGATATTGCTGTAGAGTGGGCTGGCAAGGTTCGAACGCCCGCGTTAATCAGCACTTGTCAATTTGAAATTTTGCTGATTTATCGCTTCCTGTCACAGTTCACTGCCACCTCCCTGCTGACGAGCGCCAAGGCCGATGGTCCCTACATTAACTACGTAGTGGACAAGATTCCGCTTGCTGAGGAGGTGTTGAAGATCGTCTACGGATCACAGGACCAATGGGGCAATTCTGCCGATGGAAACGGCAAGACGATCGTTGTGGAGTACAGGTAAGATTCAGCCCTTCTTTCTTTCCATTCCAAAAAGTCAGCTTCTCATCCCTCCCAACCAGCTCGCCCAACATCGCCAAGCCGTTCCACTTCGGACACCTGAGGTCGACCATGATCGGTAATTTCTTGCGTAATCTCTACAAAGCTTTGGGTTACAACGTTGTGGGCATCAACTACCTCGGCGATTGGGGAAAGCAGTACGGTATGTTCGCGCCAGCCCGCGAGCAGGTTACTGTACGCTATCGCGGCAACTAACGAGCCTTTAACTCCGTGCAGGTCTGCTCGCTGTCGGGTTCAGCAAGTACGGTTCTGAGGAGGAACTGGTGAAGAACCCGATCCGTCACTTGTACGACGTCTACGTGCAGATCAACAAGGTGCGTTCTCCTTTCCCTTCTTGCTCGCTTTTTTTTCGCGTTGATGATGAGAATCGTTTCCGAACGCTCATGTGGATTAAAACAAATCGAGCTTTTTAAATCTGACAAACCTTGAGAACAACGCTCTTTCTCAACTCGCGTTTACTCCGTCTGATTGGGTATCCTTTCCTTTCGTTTCGCAGGAAGCCGATGAAAACGAGGAGGCCGGTAAGGTCATTCACGACTCGGCTCGTTCCTACTTCAAGAAGATGGAAGATGGTATGCTGCATAACGCTATCTGAAGCTCCTATCCATGTTCACCCGATCTAACCGCGGCCCACTTCATCTGCTGTCATTGGTGATCTCCAACAGGCGACGCCGAGGCCCTCGCTCTGTGGAAGAGGTTCCGCGACCTGTCCATCGACGAGTACAAGCTGCTCTACAAGCGTCTCAACGTCGAGTTTGACGTTTACTCGGGCGAGTCCATGTTCAGGTGCGTTGCTTATGATCATTAGCAACATCTTTTCTCGTTTCCCTTTTAAGCTCTCAGAGTTCTTCCCTGGCGGCTGACCCAAACATGCTCTGCAGCGAGGGAATGGTGGAGGCGGTGAACCTCATGCAGGAGAAGGGTCTCCTTCAGGAGGACAACGGCGCCCTGGTCTGCGACCTCTCGGTTCGTCTCTTCTGGTCTTTTATTTGGGGGGGGGTAGCCACAGCGTTGCTCATCGGGCCTCGCTCCTCTTTCCTTACTACTCTGGAACAGAAATACAAGCTGGGCAAGATCGTCATCAAGAAGTCCGATGGCACCACTCTTTACATCACCCGTGATATCGCGGCGGCCATCTGGCGTCATAGGACGTACGGCTTCGAGAAGATGTTCTACGTTGTCGGCTCGCAGCAGAACCTTCACTTCCAGCAGCTCTTCAAGATCCTGGAGCTCATGGGCTTCGACTGGGCCAAGAAGTGCAACCACATCGGCTTTGGCATGATCACCGGCATGTCCACTCGTAAGGGTATGGTGCTCCTCCCGCCTATCCCGGGAAATGTCCAGCGCTGACTATTTCGTTTGTGCGCGTGTGCGGCTCTTCCCGATAATAGGAACGGCCAAGTTCCTTTCGGACATCCTGGAGGCTGCTCAGGAGCAGATGCTCGATAGGATGAAGGCCAACGAGGCCAAGATGAGCGAGGTCGTTGATCCGGAGAAGACCGCGGACGTCGTCGGCGTCTCTGCCGTCGTCGTGCAGGACTTTAGCGCCAAGCGGATCAAGGACTACGCGTTCAACTTGGAGCGGGCAACCGCCGCCGAGGGTGCGATCTGCCTTGTTTTCCGCTTCCCGAGCGCCACGGGGCAGTTTTGGTTGACTCCTCTTGGGTTGTTGTTATTAGGCGACACTGGTCCCTACCTGCAGTACGCCCACGCTCGTCTCTCGTCGATGGAGCGCAAGAACGACGTCAAGATCTCCGACGCTGTCGACTTCAAGCTCCTGAATGACAAGGAGGCGCTCGACCTCATGATGAAGCTCGCTCGTCTGCCCGAGGTCGTAAGGCGGACATCCGAGGAGAACGAGCCCTGCACCCTTGTCACCTACCTCATGGTAATATGCCTCCTCTTGGTTCGTTCATCGTCTCCGCCGTCGTTCTCACGCCTTCCTTGCTCTTCGGTGTGACGTGTCCAGGACCTGTGCCACTCCATCTCGGCGGCGCACCGGGTCTTGTGGGTGATGGGCCGGGAGCAGGAGGTGGCTGAGGCGCGAATGCTTCTCTTCTGGGCCGCCCGCAAGACGCTCGAGAATGGCCTCAAGATTTTGGGTCTCGCTCCTCTGCAGAGGATGTAAAAAGCAAGCGCCGACACTCACACAAGGGGTGATAGACGGAGGGCCACCACACATTGCCTGAACATACACAGACCTGCAGTTATATAAAGCGCCCCATTCACTCCAGCACGAACTGAACAATGGCGTGAACTGTATTTGTACACAACAAAAATGGGTAACGTTGGTGGGGTGTGCGACACACCATACGTTTATGTACACGGGTGTGTCGATCTCTCTCGCTGCCTCTCCGCTTCTTTATCTTTTTTCTTTCCCCGTTAGGGTCGTTGCGTGTGCGGGGAGAGGGAGAAGAGCGCGGGGGAGGAGGCAGACGGAGGAGAGGTAGGCCGATAAGAATCGAAATCGATCTTAAGGCTGCGCAGCTGATTAATTACCTCGACGGTGGAGCTTTCCATCCACGAAGTGCCACCATCGGTGTAGTCATCTGCGCCTTCATAGGCGTGGCAAAATGACGCTGCTCCCACTTCCCAGAAAGGGCTGCAAGTTTGCGGGAAATTTGAGGATGGGGTGAGAGGACGGAATTGAGAGCATTAAAGCTAGAGGAGCATACCTGTCGTCCAAGGTAGGTTCCTGGCTGAGCGACACGAGTGGAGAAGGCGGCGGAGCACAAGGGGGCGAGTAGTAGTCGTTGAGATCGTAAAGCGATGAGGCCGATCCATTCCAATGAGAGCGTTCGCGGGAGGAGGCATTAATGGGAACGGACATGGAAGAGATAAAGGGTGTAGCTGTCATTGCCGTGTTGTTGCCGACCGCTCTCTTATACTTTGTGAATTGCTCTTACGCCCAAGAGGGTTTTATGCAATTTTCAGCTGCGTCGCGTTTGTCGACAACATAGCTTGGTCTTCCTAGAAAAAATTGAATGTTTGGTGTACGCTTTGCGCCCGAAGAAGGCGAAGAAGACGTTGGCTGCACACCCACATTTGGGGCCTGAGCGACAGGCCTATGGGTGTTACCAACAGTGTTGAATCTTACCCTCGATTTTTTTTCTTACCCAGGTACGCAGTTTGAATTCTGGTTGGAGCGGCCCAATTTATCTGCGCCGTGCCACGCTGTGTCTGGAGTTCCGCAAACGAAGGCCAAAAGAAGAAGATCATAGAGCGAAAGAAAAGATGCGCAGTTCCCCGTGGCGCTTAGACTCCAAGCGCGCGATGCTACTGCTGCTTGGGTTGTGTGCCTTCGCCTTTCTCCTCCTTTTTGCCGTCGTCCCTTCTGCGCCGCAGTGCGGTCCCCCGAAGCCAGTGTACCGGCCACGAAATAAGGACTCTCCTGCCGCGCTCCAAGGGTGGGACATTCTTCAAGATGCCATGGCATCGGAGGAGGTCGATTGGCGGCGGAGGGACCCCAAGGTCTGTATGATGGTGCGGACCTACAGCAAGCAGCTGACTAGTCTGCCCACCTTCCTCTTCAGCGCGGCAGCGTCCGGGCTTGGTGTAACGAATTTTCGTGTCTTCCTCGTGGTCACGGACCCCGAGTGGGAGACGGTCTCCGAGGCAGTGGGCATGGTGGCTGCCTCCATCTCCAACCTCGTCGGCGACGATGAGTTCGCCACGGTGCTACCCGTGCCGTTCACACGAGCCGCCGAGCAAGACTTTGGCTACGCGCAAACGGACGCCGCCCTGCGCGAACACTTTTACAACGCGAGCTCGCAAGCCGCGGGGCAGCCTCAGACGTGCGACTACCTGATCGTGACCAACGGCGACAACTACTACTCTCGAGGCTTCGGTCTCGACCTCGTGAAGATGACGCCGAACGACCTGGTCATGTTCGACTGGGTCACGCACTATCCGCACAAGCCCTCCGAGATCAACGAGCCCAGAATGTGGACAGACGGCAGCGGCAGGCCTCTCGAGGCGCAGCCTCGGGTGTCCTACATCGACTTGGGCGCGTGCATGTGGCGACTAGCGTTTTTGAAGAAGCACCAGCTCTACTACGCCAGCGCACCGGGCAAGTGGACCAACGAGGCCGATGGGTTCATGGTGGTGAAGGCCACTCGGCTGACTGACTCGTGGAAGATACTACGCAAGACCATATTGGTACATCAATAGCAGAAAGAGGCGTTTTCGGCTGTGCAATGCACAAGCAACAACCAACCGCGGCCCACGAATCATTTGTGGTTATTTTTAATGGTTTTTCTTTTTCTTGGCCATTTTCTTTTAACTTTGCAGTTCGCTTCTTTCTCGTGACCTTCCGGCCAATCGTGACACGGCACGCGATGATTGGGTCTAACACCGAAAAAGCTCCGAATTGCTCAGGCCGTCTACTCCGTCCAACGGACTTTTAGTTTTCCAGTTGTCCGGTGCGGAGTGCGGAGTAGCAGCAGAGCCGGTTCTCCGACTGACGTTACACATTTCGACTCGCATCGCTACAATTTCTACATTTGGCAAGGTAATTGGTGAGTTCAATCTTATTTGTTTGGATATAGCGATCGATAGAATCCGTGTGGCAAAGTAGCGGAAGACGCAAACTCGGATCGAAGAAAATGGACGAGGCCGGAAAGGAATTGGATCATGAATCGAACTCGAACCTCAGTTCGAAAGCAGAAGCAAACGACGAGTCTCTCATTCACCACGGACATGCCCACACTCTAGAGCACCAGCACCTGCACCACGATCATCACCACCACGGAGACGATGAAGAGCACACACAACAACAGCTCGAACATCACCACCACCACCATCACCACCACCAGAGCGCAGAGGAAGCCGCCGAGGTTGCGGCACACCACCACCAGGTCGCTGATTTGCAGCAGCAGCAGCACGGGGCCTACGCCGGCCTCACGAACGACCAGCTGCAGGCGATCAACTCGGCCAGTTCGTCCGTGGCCCAGGCTCACGCCC
This sequence comes from Acanthamoeba sp. SK_2022b, assembly GCA_027943245.1. Taxonomy (NCBI): domain Eukaryota; phylum Discosea; order Longamoebia; family Acanthamoebidae; genus Acanthamoeba; species Acanthamoeba sp. SK_2022b. The sequence continues at coordinate 31,278 of JANDJZ010000043.1, forward strand.
TGCAGCACCAGATCCAACAGCATCTGCAGCAGCAACTCCAGGGCCCGTTCCCGTTCGCCTACCAGACCCTACCGCCACTACCGCCCCCGGGCAGCGTCTCCGGCAACATGAACGTCGGCCTGCCGTCCCATCTCGTCAACGGCGGCAACGGAGGCGGCAACATGAGCGTTGGCCTGCCGTCCCATCTCGTCAATGGCGGCGGCAGCGCCGGAGGCATGCCACCACACCTCGTCAACGGCGGCGGCGGCGGCAGCCCCGGCATCGACGACGCCCAGCAGATAAAGGCCCGACCCAAGCGAAAGCAGGTCAAGAGCGCTTGTCTCAACTGCCGAAAACGCAAGACAGGTACCGCAGGCCCCACACACATCTCCTTTTCCCCTCTTGTAGCCGTCTTTGTTATCTCTCTCTCTCTCTGTCTTTCGTTTAATATTTTATTCATTTATTTATTTTCCATTGGGGCGCTTGAGGTTTCAACTCCGCTCGAACACAAACACCAACAAAACTCCTTGGCCACGTGGGGCCCTTTACAAATTGTTGCTGCACAAACAACAAACGTTTGAACGATGCACTGCTCACACTGCCGCCTCTGCTTGCGCTGCTGCAGGGTGTGATGCCTTCAGGCCATGCACCAAATGCGTGCGGAACGGGCTCGAGTCGACGTGCATGGACGTGCCACGAAAGAAGCGATCCTCGAACCGCGCCAAGACCAACGCCACTGTCACTCCCCTCTCTGCGGACTCATCTTCCCCTTCTCCCTCTTCCTCTCCAGCTCTCGGTACCTGCCCCTCACCTGCCTGCCCCGGCCTCGCCGCCGCCCGACTCACCTCTTTCTCCGCCCGTGTTTTCCGCGAGCGCAGGCGGTGTTGCTCCGTCACAAGCCCCTACTTTTGCCTCTCCTCTGTCGTCTCAACTCCAATATATGAGCGCCGTCAACCTGGCCCCACCGGGCATGGCCCCGCAGAACGGCGGCCTCCAGATGCCGCCAGGGCAGTACGCGTCGCAGATCATCCCGATGGCCTGGGGTACCTACCTCACCGCGGCCTCCTTCTCCGGGGCTCTGGCGTTGAGCGTTGCTCACATTTTGCACCTCTCGCCCTCCCTTACAGCGAACGGCGCCCAAATGGTTTCGATGACGTGGGAAGAGATCACGAAGCACGTGGCGTCAGGTGCCCCTACTGCCCTTCCTCTTCTTGTTGTTTGCTTGTTTGCTTGTTGTAGGTTTGTGCTGACCACCGATGGTGTCGAGCAGCCCAGAACAACGGTGGAAGCATCGCGCTGGTCCCGCCAGAGCTCGCGTGGAAGGGTAACGAGGGCCTCGTGCAGCCCGGGTCGATGACGCCAGCAGAGCAGTCGAAGTAGAAGGAAAGGAAAGGAAAGGGAGGAGAAGCAGAGGAAGGAGGAAGAGGACGGTGGCGGTGTCAAAAAGAAGTGTTCTTGTTGCTCGAGGAGGAACGCGAAGGAGGCGATCACGGTGAGAGGATGTGGCGGGGAGACGACGACTACGGATGCACATATTGGTTGTTGGCCTGGTGTGGAGGTGGGCCACCATCGCGATCAGCGTGGTGGCACGCGTTGAGAACAGACAACGAAATGGAAGCAGCCTGCAGGCGACTGCAGTTGCTCTTCTCATCCTATGGCGTCCTTTCTCTCTCTCTCTCTCTCTACTTTGGTGCTGACCCTTCGCACAACGGGGGAAGAGTCGATGGAGGTCGCGAAAAGGGAAAGGTGAAAGAAGTTCGCATTTCTTTCTTGCACTTCACATTGTGCATCCTGGCTGGGATAGATGGACATTAGAGCATCTTACCCGGGCTATCCGGCGCCTGGGACGTACTCTCCTTCGCCAACGACGCGCCGAGGCACAGGCGCCGATAGCAGGGTGGGCGGACGTTTCGTGCAGCCCAGCGCCTTTGCCGATATGAGCTCCAAAGGTTTGGACAAATGGCAGCTCTCAATACCCACTGTCGATACCAAACCAGATGGAACTTCGGTACGGCACTTTATTGGCATATTCCCACTCAGACTCAGGCCCGTTAACCTCAATCCCTTCTTTGTTTTTCCACAGTACTACAATGTTGCCGTGAGGAATGACTTCATGTCTTGGGTGGCACCCTATCGCTACTCCGCCCTGCACGATTTCAAACTGAAGGTATGTTTCATAGCGCACCGCAATCAAGATCGAATCAAATAGCGAACCCTGGCCAGATCACTTCGAGACAACTCGATCTTCTGGCTGCTTATGTCTTGGCACGTGCCATGCTAACATGTTCGCAACACGACTTCGTGCCAGTTGGAGAGGCGCTTCCCGCATCTGCGGCTGCCCTCGTTCCCGCCTAAGTCCTACACGCTTTTCGGTACCCACGGCCCCGAGTTCCTCGACGATCGACGACACGGCCTCGAGACCTTTCTCCAGGTATGTTGCCTCTGCTGCTCGCCCTCTCCTGCCGCGCCACATTCTTCATCTTGTGCTGGACGCTTATCTCTTCTTGTTACTGAACGCAGGGACTGCTCAGTGACTCGCGCTTTCACTGTAAGGAGCTGAAGCACTTTCTGGATCCCACGGGACAGGCACGTGCATATCTGGGCAGCGGCGACAGTTATGCTCTGTTATGGTGTCGCTTACCGAGTTGTCTACAGGCTGAGAAGGGCGAGCAGGCCAGACAGCAGTTCGTGTCGCAGAACCAAGCAAGGAGCCTGCTTTCGCCCGCGCCGTCGCCCAGGTAAGTCTACGAGGCCGACACGGACAAACGGCAATGTCACTGCCGCGCAGCGACTGACACGAGCGCTTGGCCTCTCGCCACTCCGTGCAGCATGGAGTCGTACGACGATGTGGCCGAGGATTCGTTCCTTCTGCCCAATTTCCCGCCCAACACCAAGGTCCCCGAGGTGATCACTCTCCAGAACGGCGAGGAGTGCTTCGTGGGTAACGTTCCGTTTGCCCCGTTGGCTCGCCTGTGCCTCGGCAAGTTGTGCGATGAGGCCACTAACGGCTGACCCCTTTCATCGGTCTCTTCCTCTTTATTTTTCGTGTAGCGCCGCTCGTGAACGAGATGAAGACCAACATCGATTATCTCTGGAGACTGAAGAGGAAGATGAAGGGAAAGGACATCGACATCAAGCTCCACATGCTCGAGGACGAGCGGGGAAAGATCAACACCGCTTGTGCGTCTCGGCCGTCACCTTGCAACGCAACGCAACGCAACGCAACGCAACGCAACGCAACGCAACGCAACGCAACGCAACGCAACGCATTCGATCTCACGATGTGAGTGTTGGCGTGGCGCTGCAGGCATGGTGCTCGAGGGCGAGAGGCGTCTGCTGGAAATGCAGCTGCTCGAGGACCGCAACGTGAGGGCTCTGGCCGTGCTCCACACGTGGCTCGAGTTTTCAAAGGACAAGATCACGCTGGCGTTGGAGTGGGCCAACCACGTAGAGGAGAGCCTGCTCCTCGAGCTCTCACCCAAGATCACTCCCGCTCCCACCGGCGCACGCACTCCCAACGGCTCCTCGGGCACTGTGCGCCTCCCCTTGTCCTCCCCATCCCCTCCCGCAACGACTCACTCGATTCGGTCGTTCTCTCTTTCTCTCCCCTTTGTGCGCATGTGAATAGGAGACGGTCAAGGAGGACCTGCTTATCGACCTCAGCGGCCCCGCGCCGGCTCCGTCGGCCGTGCCATATCCCCTCCAGGCGCAGATGCAGATGGCACCCGGTTCGATGTATCCACCGCCCTACTACTACCCGCCGCCCTCCTACGCCATGCAGCCGCCCGGCTCCACCGGCGGAGTGCCGCAGCCGTACTACGCCATGCCGTCGCAACAGCACCACCTCATCCCCTCCATGCCGGGCGCGCCCAGCTATCCCGTGATGGCGCCCGGCTATCCTCAACCGCCGCTTAGCGGAAACCTGATGGGGGCAGCCGGCACTGGCGTGCTCATGCCCCCCACCAGCGGGAACTACGCGCCGCTCTCCGGGTTCGGGCCCGTCTACTCCATTCCCATGCAGATGCCAGCGCCGGTGCCCATGTCCCTCGATGCCCAGCAGCAGCAGCAGCAGCAGCAGCAACAACAACAACAAGCGCCGTCGCAGCAGTATCAGCAGCCTTCCGCCTCTGCGTCGTCGGCTTTGGCTTATCCCGTTGGAGCCGCGGCTACATCGCCCTACTCGTCGGGTAACGCCTCTGCCAGCGGTGCGCAGCAGCAGCAGCACACGCCTCCGTCGCCCACGCTCCGCACGTCTACCAGCACGAGCGCGAGCACGCCCACATCTTCGCTGTCGCCCTCGTTGAACGTGTCTTCGTCGTTCTCGCCTCTGCCGCTGAGGATAGGCGCCCTCAGTCTGCGCCCCTCGCCTCCCTCCGAGGCCTCCCTTCCGCCCGAGTCCAAGGTTATGGAACAGCAGCAGCCGCCGTTGCGTCTTGTTCCCTCTTCGCCTTTCGCCGTCGACGAGCAACAGCCGCGCCAACAACACGACGAGGAGGAACAGAGCAGCTCAGAGCCGCCGGCGCTTCCGTCGTCCTACGGCTCCGAAGACCCGTTCACTGCTTCGGTGACCTTCAACTCGTCGTACCCCGCGGACTCGTTCGCGACGACGGTGGGCTCACCTTCGTCCTCCGCCTTGTTCTTGTCCTCCTCTCCCGCGGTCCCCTCCTCTTTCCCTTCGTCCGCCTCCAGCGCCTCGCCATCGACGGCCTCGTTCCCTGTCGCCTCACAGCCCGCCTACCCGACGCTCGGCGAATTTGCCACCGCCGTCGCCGGCTCGTCCTCCTCTTCGCCGCCTTATTCTTCCCCCTTCACCGAGGCTCGCTCCTCGTCGCCGCCGCCTTCTTACGCCTACGCAACCTCGCCCTCTGTCTTTGCTCCCGAATACAATGCCCAGCAGCAGCAGCAGCGGCAGCAGCACGAGGTTGCTCCCGTCATGCCCTCGCCCTCGCCCTCTGCGGGCCACTACATCACCGCTTCGGCGCCTCCCGCCTTCTCCGGCGCTCAGGTGACGATAGGCCAGCCCAGCCACTCTGGCGGTGCGTTATTTCGCATTCTAGAATGCCATTGCCCCCCCCCCGGAGGTGAGGCGGCGGCGTTGGCAATTAAACTAAACAAGACCGTGCAGGCAAGCGGGAGCAGGACCTTGGTAAGAGGATCCAGTCGTACGAGGAAAGCGCCGAGAGGCTGGTCGTGTTGGCGGTTGAGCGGCCTGACCAGCTCACCGAGACCGAGAAGAAGATGAAGGAGCTCATCAACGAGATCAGGGCCGACCAGGTATGCCGCTGCTCACTGTGCCCCCTGTCACTCGATCGTGGCCCTTCGACGTGTCCTGTCGTCGTAGGCACGGCCTCACCCCCGATCGCCCTCCGGTTCGTGTGTCGTACAGGAGACGTTGATCGCCCAGTTCGCGAGGAGGAACGACGCCGAGGCCGTCGCCCAGCGCTTGAACAACATCCTCACCTACATTCAGGAGAACTACGACCTTGTACCTCTCTCTCTCTCTCTTTCCCTTTATTTGATACCGCTCTCTCGTCGCCGGAGGAGGAGAAGAAAGTGGGGGGCGGGGCGCTGGTGTGAGCTCACGGGCGTGTGTGTGTGTGTGTGTGTGTGTGTGTGTGTGTGTGTGTGTGTGTGTGTGTGTGTGTGTGGTGTGATGTAACGACAGATGAAGCGCTTCCGCAGCCTCTATGCCGAGGACCAGCTCAACACGTTCGAGGAGCGGATGTACGGCCTGCTGAGCGAAGTCAACGGAGTCAAGGGACATGTACGACCTGGCTGCTGCCTTGGCCTGATGCCTTCCCGCGCGGCGCTCACTCCCTTCGCCTTGCGTGTTTTGTTTTTTGGGGTTTGCTTTGTCGCGTCGGTACTTCCAGGACATGGACGACGCGACCAGGTTCCACCAGAAGATGACCGCCCTCATGCGCGAGATGGCCCTCTACCACTCTGTCCTCAGGAAGAAGCTCGAGGAGGAGCAAAAGGCCGCCAAGGACAAGGGCTCCGCTCCCGATGACCGTACGCGCGCGCTCCCTCCCAACACTGCTTATGCATGGGCGCGGGCCTTTTAACGGCTGATTTCGTTGCTCCTTCTTCTCCTCCTCCTCCTTCTGTGCAGTGGGGGCGATGAACAAGAACCACCTGCTCAACCGCCTCGAGGACCTGCAGGAGAACATGACCGACTTTGAGCACAACTTCTGCACGCAGTACAAGGTCAAGCGCGACTTGGGCGACCGGTACTCGTCATCACCACCTTCTTCACCCCCCCCCCCCCTCTTTGCTTTCCATCATGATGGACTGTCTCCTCTCCTATGCTAAACGCGCATCGCCTGGTGGGGCGGTGGGCCTCTACGCGCCTCCTACACAGGGCCAAGCAGATGTTCAAGCAGATGAAGGTCAAGGAAGCCCAGCACAAGCACAACGTGGCCCAGGACTCCCTCTACGAACTGTAATCCCGCATCCCTCTTGTCTACACATGCTTGCCCGTGCTGGGGAGGCACTGTGGTGAAGGTGGCAGAAGGCCTGGCTTCGTTGGCCCTCATGGGCAACGTTGTATCAAATCCACCCGTCTCTTTAACCAGGAAAAGCCCTATTTTCTCCTCAATACCTTTGAGACGTCTTTCCCACCAAGAGCGCTAAGCGTGAAAAAAAAAGAGAGAGATGTATCGCACGAAGGGGGCACTCGCGAGAGAGTTGTGCGAGCAGGGCAAGTGTTCACGCGTACTGGTGTTGCTGGTGGTATGCGCGCTTGTGTGTGTGGTGTTTGTCATGTGGAGCCCGCCATCGCCACTCTACGTGCTCCAAGGGGTGCCGCTCTACCTGCACGACATCGACTCACCCACTAGCGAGTTCCCAGCGTCAGTGCTAGCGCAGATGGGCATCACTTTCAAGACGAGCAGCGGAGCCTATTTCCACTCGACCATCAACAGGGGACAAGGGCTCTACACCGTGCACGAGGGCAACGTTATCACCTTCCACTCTCCAACCTGGACAGAGATGTGGATCGACAACGATGCCACCGACACAGCTTCCCGCCTGCTTCGCAGCCAGTTGATCGAGGCCGAAGAGTTGATGCTCCGCATGTCGTCTGGGCGGCATCATTACTCGCTGTCCCGAGACTTCGATCCTCGCGATGGCTCGCCACAAATGCAGTTCGGGCTTGTGGACAAGCAGGGCAACATCTTCACCTTCAGGACCTATCCCCTGCGGCACAGTTAAAGCTCTACGCTCACCTTTTCCTTGTCCCCTTGGCGTTGCCTCGGAGTAGGGCGAGGATGACACAGAGCCGGCCTCACTCACAGACAAATGAAGAGAAGCGAGGGAGTTTAAAGAAAGTGATGTTCAGGAGAAAACTTTATAGTCTCTAAACGTGATGTGTTACTATCCTGCCCACACCAGAAAAAGCTCGTCATTGGGGGACGAGGAGTACTAAGAAGAGCAGGTGATGGATGGTCTCGCCATCGCTCTCGATGGTGCCCCCTCGATGGAGAGCATTGGCCGACGCCGGTCCTCTCCAGCAAGGAGTGGGGGAGATCACCACTTACAGGCCAGTCCTGGCGCCGTTGGTGGCGTAGGTGGCGGGGGCGTAGGCAGAGTTGGTGGAGCCAGCAGGGGCATAGGTCGCGCCTGACGGAGCGTAGCCGTTCATGGGGGCAGCGCCCTGGTGAGGAGCGTAGTAGGGGTTGCCCATGGGAGCGGCGGCAGGAGCGGCGGCGGCGACGGGCGCGGCGGCCACAGGGGCGGCAGTGGTCCTCACGACGGTGGGACGACGCTCACGACGCTTGCTATACATGTGAACGAGAGGAGATCAGCATGCAAGAATGGGAGGATGAAGGTTGGAGTTAGAGGGCGTACCAGCAGTAGGAAAGGAGGATGAGAGGAAGCACGCAGCAGAGGAAGAGAAGAAGGATCACAAGGGGAATGCCCACGCCGAGACCCACACCGAGACCCACGCCCAGGGCAACGGCGTTGCTGCCGCCACCGTGGTGCTTCTTGAGGCCGATCACGGCCGAGGAGTTGCACACGCGCTCAGCGAAGCCGCAGTAGAGCTGGTTGTTGTCGTTCACGGCACACGTATCCGAGGCTGAAAGGAGGAAGAGAAAGGTAAGTCATGTGTGCAGCAACAAGAAGCTCTCATTTGGGGAGGTGACTGTACTGGTGCAGTTGTCGCCATCGGTGCAGCCAAGGCAGATGCACGACGTTCCGCAGGGAAGACCGTAGGGCATGCATGAATCAGCTGCCGAGCTGGCCGAAGTCTGCGCCTGGCACAGAGAGGGCAGGCTGGGCCTCGACGACAGGGAACCGATGGCCGAACCGCTCTCGATGTTGAACAGACGAGTGTAAGCCGGATAGTTGACCTCCGTCACGCCGGCGCCGTTGTAAAGGTCGAACAGAGACCTGTTGAGAGGTTCCACGCGGCACGACTCGGAGCACTGGACGTAGCGGAGTCCATTGGCAAAGTCCTCAAAGACCTGGAAGGAGCCCGTCGAGGAGTCGGCGAGGGTGTAGGGGATGGAGTAGTAGATGGCCTCTTCGCCCGACGTGGGCCAGTACTGGATGTCCGAGCGGTAGGATCGGCCGGCACCGCCAGGAAGCAGCGAGTCGGTGATGAGAGCGTTGGAGGCGGTGAAGGGCACGCGCGTCTTGTCTTGCGCTGCGACCAGGGCTACCAACAGGCACAACGCGTTCAAAAACAGGATGTTCTTCATAGCGGCTGGCTGGAGTGGACTTGGTCTTGAGGTGATCAAGTACAGGGAACTGCTGTTGCTGTGGGAGAGAGTAGAGAGGAGTGAAGTGCTTGGGTGCTGTATTGATGATGGAACGCCAAGACGCAGAACTCGTCCATTTAACTGGCGCTGTTGGCTCGGTGAGGAGAGCGAATTTCCAACGTAATTTCTTCTAGGCGCCAACCAGAGCTTGTCCCGCTTTTGTCGTGTTGGTAGCTCATCCTGAGGGAACGGGCGGGTTTGCTGTCTGTTTTCAGCTCCAACCGGTGCCATTGGCCGACCTCGTGATGCTCGTTTACCATTTGTCCGCCCGCTGGCGATGCGTCGCCACTATCGAGCGAAATCCCAACAACTTTATTCGTTGACGGCAATGACCGCGAGCAAATTACAATCGCTGATCTCTTTGACCTTAACGTTTCTCCTGCCTCCACTACTTGTGGCGCGTTCGAACTTCCCGCCTTGCCGGCGTTCCTGTGTGACCGACCTTGGCCCGTGTGGAAAACAAGCTTCACTCTTTCCATCATAAAGTTCACTTTGGCCCAAGTGATAGCAAAGCCCAAACACGTGCTACTTTCGGCGCATGGTAGTTTGAGTCAATGGAGACTTGTGTACAACCCTGAAAGGGAATTGAACAAGAAAGTACCGGGCTGGTTCAAAGCTGATGTCAATAGGATATCTTCCTTTATGATGAGTGGGTATAAAAAACGCCTGGTCCAAAATGTCGCGCTTCGCGAGCTTGGTCTCTATCTAGGCCAAGGGCGGGTCCTGGCTGGGGCACTTTACACTCTGCCGGGGTAGGCGGCCTGCGAGTAGCCGGAGCCGACGGGCACGGTGCGCGGGGCGGAGTCAAGCATAGAGGCAGGGATGTTGGTGGTCCTCCAGGGCTCGGCGTAAAGCGGATTGCCGATGGCAACGGGAGTGGCAGTGGCAGCGGTGGAGACGGGGGCGGCAGCAGTCCTCACGACGGTAGGACGACGCTCACGTCGCTTGCTGTGGAGGTGCAGAGCATTAGAACTTTGCATGTGAAAGCCCACATGGCTAGGTGACGTACCAGAGGAGGGGAAGGAGGATGAGAGGAAGCACGCAGCAGAGGAAGAGAAGAAGGATGGCAAGGGGAATGCCCACGCCGAGACCCACACCGAGACCCACGCCCAGGGCAACGGCGTTGCTGCCGCCACCATGGTGGCGGTTCAAGGCGATCACGGTCGCGACGGTGGAGTTGCACACTCTCTCAGTCGCGCTGCAGGTAAGCGAATTCTCCTTGGACAAGGCGCAGGAGTCCCCAACTGATGATGCGTAACAGGTGAGCCAGCAGGTCGACAAAATTAACCAATTAGTCCACAGAATTCGCAAAAAAGGAGAGCCGTACTGGTGCAGTTGTCGCCGTCGGTGCAGCCAAGGCAGATGCACGACGTTCCGCAGGGAAGACCGTAGGGCATGCACGAATCAGCCGCCGAGCTGGCCGAAGTCTGCGCCTGGCACAGAGAGGGCAGGCTGGGCCTCGACGACAGGGAACCGATGGCCGAACCGCTCTCGATGTTGAACAGACGAGTGTAAGCCGGATAGTTGACCTCCGTCACGCCAGCGCCGTTGTAAAGGTCGAACAGAGACCTGTCGAGAGGTTCCACGCGGCACGACTCGGAGCACTGGACGTAGCGGAGTCCGTTGGCAAAGTCCTCGAAGACCTGGAAGGAGCCCGTCGAGGAGTCGGCGAGGGTGTAGGGGATGGAGTAGTAGATGGCCTCTTCGCCCGATGTGGGCCAGTACTGGATGTCCGAGCGGTACGATCGGCCTGGGCCGCCAGAGAATAGGGAGTCGGTGATGAGAGCGTTGGAGGCGGTGAAGGGCACGCGCGTCTTGTCTTGCGCGGCAGCCAGTGCGACCAACAGGCACAACGCCAAGAACGCTTTCAGCGCGACGGCTTGCATAGTAGAGGATAGAGAACTGAGGAGAGATAGGTGGTGCGGTAGGATGGGATGAAGTACTTTCAGTTCGAGTGGAGGTCGGTTTAAAAACAGGGGTGTTGTTTGCGCCAGCGAAAATTGCTGGAATTATCGGCCAGCCGACTCCCAACACTCGGCGACCAGGAACTCCCGCCGACACGAGCAGGAAGGTGATCCACCTGGACCATCCGGTGCCGGGCCGCAGTAACCAACATCGCTCCGATTGCTGATGAGCACTCGCATTCCACGGTCTAGCCCTGCGCCTTCCCTTTCCATCCCTTTCTCAATTCAAATTCTCGGGTTGCTGCTTCCTGTTCTCACTGAGAAGGCGGGCAAACCTCAGGCCTCAACTGGCGCACTCCCCTTTCGTCTGTAACCGCCGCCGTCGACTGTGGCCTGTCGCGCACGTTGTTGACTACACCATCAAATTCGAAACTGGCCCACTACCAGCGTGCGTGTGTAGAGTCTATGGTGTGTTTCGTTTTGTGTACAATGGGCAGCTGGGGTTTTATTTGGGGCGAGTAGAGGTTGGGGAAGCATACTCCTCGTCCCCTTCTTCCTCGACGGTCCTCTTCTTCATCTTTCTTCTTGTCCTCTACACTTCGCCACTCTCTTCTTTCCAGCCTCTCTCCTCTCTTCACTTGCCTTCTCCCCTCCACTGCTCCTCTCGCTTAGTGCGACTCGCCGTTGCGGGCCTTGAGGGTGGCCCGCTTCTCGCCGCTGCTGACCGCGAGCTCGGCCTTGGTGAGGACGACCTTGGCGGGCGTGATCTTGGCGGGGGTGGCCTTCTTCATGCCGAAGATGGGCACGTTCAAAATTCGGGCCATCTCGATGACGGTGACCCAGTAGAAGTAGACGGTGGCCACCACGACTAGGCCGAAGAAGACGGGCAGGATGTGCGTGTCATCGACGCCAAAGACGCCGACCGCTACGGCGACCGCCAGCAGCAGGTAGTTCTCCCAGTAGAGCTTCACCTTCTCGCCCGTAAGCCTCGCCAGGTTGTACCTGCCCGTCACCAGGCTGTAGATGACAACGGTGAAGAGGCATGTCGTGAGCTTCTGCGTGGCGAAGATCTGGCTGGTGCTGAGGAAGCCCCACACGGCGAGGCCCAGCCCGATCAGAGCTGGCGGAATGAGCTCCAGGAACGGCTTGAACGAGCCTGCAGCCAACAAACAAACAAAAAAACACGCAGCGGTCAAGAAGTGAGTGGGAGGAGCCTCGAGGCGAAGAGGAGAGGTGGCGTTGGGGATAGACGACGATGTACGGTACCTGTCACCTTGAGGACGCGGGAGAAGGAGTCGTAGAACTCGGTGACCGGGAGGAGGAGGGCGGTGGTGATGATGAACACGTTGACGGGCATCTCGGCCGGGAGCAGCTGCTCGACGCTGGCAGAGAACACGCCCGGGGGGATGAGCTCGCGCAGGTTGTAGATCCAAATGTCGGATCCGAACACTCCCGTCAGCGCAAAGACGATGGAGAAGAAGATGTAGGCCTGTACACGCACAACACACGGCAAGCCGCACTTGCGCTTTAGTCCGCGGAATAGCGAAAAAATAATAAATAAACCAATATTCCAGATCTTCTTTGAAAAAAATATTTAAAAACAAAAGGGGAAGGCGAGGAGGCACCTCTAGCTGTACGTCAGAGACGAAGCACACCTTGGTGTGCTTGTCGGACCAGAGGTAGACGTAGTTCATGAAGCAGACGAGGATCATGCCGATCAGGAACAGCCACAGCGGAATGGAGTAGCCTCCTTGCGCGGTGATGGCGATCATGAGCACGGCCAGAGGATCGGCCAAGCTGTCCACACCGTGATCCAGAAAATCGCCCAACTTGGAACACATGCCGGTGTTCTTGGCATGTCGCCCATCCAGATTGTCCAAAAGCTTTTTGATTGTAAACAAAAAGGGCAAGTGTTAACAATAATTCGGAAAATGAGAACAAGATTTAACGACCAGGGGCAACAACGTACCACGAAACCTAGCACACCAACGATGCCCGCGATGCAGACCCAAGGGGCCACTGGACCGTAGAGCTTAGGAAGGTGACCAAGTACGAGAATAGTCACCGACACGATAAGCAGCCCGGCGCTGATCGTAATCGCATTAGGTGACAGCCATCTTGGCAGGCTGAGGGAGATCTTGTCGAGCAGAGGCTGAAGGAAGAAAGTAAGGCTCTTGTCGGCCACCGTATTCTCGTGGAAGTAAGCCTCGCCGAGCTTGGTCTTCTGATTTTGCTTGAGCTGCATCTCACCACCACCAACTCGTGTTCGTTTGAGATATCGTTTTCGGATTAATAATCCAAAAATGAGATGTGCGGAAAGAGGGAGAGGATCGAGTGATTGTTCTGTGCCTTATCGCGATAAGGGGCACGATAGAGGCGACAGAGAGGAAAGATGAAGTTCACTGAGGAGGATGCTAGGCAGGCGTCTTGCCGCCTGGTGTGCCGCTTCGCTATGGAGGAAGACCTGGCGCGTCTCCCGCAAGACGGGGTTTCGCGCTTTTTTAGTCCGGAATGCGAGGAATCGCGGCGCGTGAGCGGCGAAATGGGCTTACCCATCGCCAATCATCGCCCGGAGGACCTTCTCAGAAGCACGGAACCAACGAATCGAGCTCGCTCTACGACCATCATCGGCGCACACGGACGCGAACCGCAGCTTCCAAGCGCCAACCGCAGTCTGCGGGCTTCCTCGCCGGCCCGAAAAATGAGGCGACAGAGAAAATGTCGCGACAGCGAACGTTAACAAAATGATATCATTTAATTAATATTTAATTTATTAATTGATGAAGTGATGGGCTGCTGTGAGAGCTTGGAGTGGCGGGGGAGTGAGGACAGGGTAGCCCTCCTTACACGGAAAACCAAACACGCACACCACGAGAGCGTGCCGGCGCACACACAACGCTCAATCCCGTCCGTGTCGCCCGTGCTGAGACCTGGTCCGCAGCTCCAAGTCTGCGGCAGATGTGGCAGGACGGGGCAGAATGCAGCCTCCCGGTTTTGCGCACAGTGCGGGGTGGCCTTTGATCACTCGTCCTATCCCTCTCGTCCTTCCTCCGCCGCGCCTCCCCCTACATCCCCGCCCCTTTCGCCTCGCATCAAGAACGCCCCTCGGGTACGCCCCGCCCCTCTCGGAGTTCCGTCCAAGGCGAACTACGACGGCTACGAAGTCGTTCACGTGGCATGGGACTCAGGAAAGGGCAGTGACCACTAGCCTGACAGGCTTCTCCAAGAGGTATCGCTCCCCACCGCGTGGCACGGTTTGCCTGCGCATTTCCCTTTCTGGCCTATTGCCGCTGTCCTGATCCGCTACGTTCATCTTTTACCATCAACGAGGAGAGCTGACCGTCTCTTGCTCACTGCTTGCTTTCTGGCACGTCTTCAAGGCCGCTCCGGAGCATGTTCAAGTCAATCACGTTCGGCAGCCTCGAGTTTCCGTTCTCGGAGGACTTCAGCGAGGGCCTGGTGGAGGAGCGGCCCGGTGTGCTACGGTTCTACCTCTTCGGTCCGCGCGCCGGTGCCCATCCCCTCCCCGTCCAGTCAAGCCCGCCCGCACCTGGCGTGGAGCAGCCCGACCCAAGCGAGCCCTTCGATGTAGCAGCCGACTCCACGAGCCGCGACGCTACATCTGCCAGGCCTGGGGGGAAACCAGAGCGCCCCTCGGACGAAGCGAAGCACTCGGTCCGTCGGTGCAAGCTGCGCAGATGCATCAGGCGCCCTCCGCACGCCCACGGTTCGTGCTATTACCGCAAGCGCGTATGCGATGGGTGCGGCGGGAGCGGGCACGGCCGGGAGAGATGCCCCGTAGCCTGTGCCTCCGCCGACGTGTCCGGCATGACGACCCTTCACGCAACCCACTAGCTAGAGCGGACGAGCAAGAGTAAAAGACGAGTGAAAAAGCTTGGCTGTACGCATGTGAACGAGTCGATGCACAGACGAGAATGATGATGATGATGTTATTGATTGATTGCTTGCTTGCTTGCTTGTAGCGTCAAGCCACGGAACGCCTTCTAGCGTCGTAGAGAGCCTCCTAGTGTAGAGAAGCAGAAGACGCGGACGACGATGTCGAGAACGAGAGAGCAAAGAAGCGGCCCAAGTCGACGTAGCGATAGGCCGACGCGCTCACAAACGCGTCGACCCTCTTCTTGACCTCTTCGTAACTCTTGACCAGTCGCTCCGCATCCGCGTAGCTCTTGAGCGCAAGCTCTTGCTCTGTAGGTCATGCACATGAACGACGCAGTAAGGTCAGGTGAGCTCACTACTTACTGCTCGATCAAGCGCGAGCGAAAACAGTCTGCCATGAACTTCATGTTTACCCTTGGTGAGCTTGGACAAGTCGAACAGGCGCGCGTAGTACTGGAGCTGGTTGTGAAGATCCTTCTCCGAGTACTACACCATCGCGACAACGACAACGACGTGTGTGTGAGGCATGCACACGCGAGGTACAAGCAACGAGCGATGAGGAAGAGGGCATCGCCGAGGTACCTCTACGTTCATGACGTTGTTGCACGTAGCGCCGTTCTTCTTAGCTCTGCACTTGATGGTGCCCTTGGAGCCCAGCTTGTAGTCGGTCTTGGTGCGCACGCGGCAGGTGGGGTCCGTGCACACCACCCAGTGCTCGTAGTAGCGCTTGATGTGCTTCCTGCAGATTGGGTCACATCGCCGCCACCATCAATAGCACGCTGCTTAGCCTTGGCTTCTCGAATCACCATGTCTCGCTTCTCTACGCGTACCTGATCTGCAGCGTGACGAGGTTGGCAATCTTTCCGGCTTCGAAGCGCACGCGCCCACACTTGCCGCACTGCAGCGTGGTCATGGCAGTAGTTGATGTTGGTGTTGGTGGTGATGATGATGAAGGTGAGTGTACATATCGAGGCCACTCGAAACCGATGCATAGCAGATGGGACCAGATCTGAAGAAGCAGAGAGGCGGTAGTACCTTGAAGTCAGAGGGACGCACGGCTCCGGAGGGAAGCTGGAGCGCCGACTGCTCGTCGTCCTCCTTCTCCTTGCCCTTGGGACTGTCGCGCAGCTTGAGGCCAGCGCCGTGGAAGGCAAACACCTTGGTGCACCACGGGCAGGTCACTACCAGGGGCTCGCAGGTCTTGAACTTCTCTTCGTCGTCCATCAGCGACTTGGGCTGCGTGTGTCGTGCGTGGCTCGTGTGAGGGCACGACCAAGGGAGACAACGCCCACGAATGGAAGGGGGGGGGGCATACCACAAAGCTGAACGAGTCGAGCGAGTGGTCGTCGTGCTCCGGATCGACGTGAGACTGGAACCTGCGATGAACGAGGAGGAGGAGGGGAGAGGGGGGAGAGAGCGAGTTTAGGCATTGGCAGAGGGACAAGAAGGGCAGCGGTGGGGAGGGGCGCTGGTACTTGGCGGGATTGAGGCCCAGGCACTCGGCGATTTGGGCGGGGTCCGTGCCCTCGATGGGGCCGCACAGACGGGAGACGGGCGGGTGGATCTGCTGCGTGAGGTACCTGCCCTCGTCCAACGCGACCGACGATCAGTGAGAGGGAGAGGACGGGGGGAGAGAGAGAGTTGAGCGTCAAAGCTCTTTTGCTCATCACTCGTCATCGTCATTCATCGAGGCAATGTAGTACGTACCAATCGATGTCGATCTCGAGCAGGCCGTCCGACTTCTCCACCTGATCAGGCGAGAACGCCCTCTCGGCCGCGGACACCGCATCACCCTGACATCACATCGTGGCCGCGGCGGGTCATCATCACCACCAATCAAAAGGCTGGGCCATAGAATGGGGAGAGCGAATGGCGTGTGTGCGCGTTGTGTGTGTGTGTGTGTGTGTGGGGGGGCACCTTGCAGATGACGTAGCGGATGTACTCGCCCACAGACACCTTTCGGTTCTGTTGGCGGAGCTTGAGGGCCACCTGCACGTGGGGGAGGCCCTTCTTGTCGGGGTAGGCGTCGGGGTCCTTCGACAGGCACTTGGTGATGACAAACTTCTCCAGCGACACGCGGCCGGTCTTGATCTGGTTGCCCATGTGGGTGAGGTAGTTGTGGATGCCGGTCACGACGTCCTGGCGCGGCTTGCCCGACATGATCTCGTCGAGTATGCGCTTTCCCATCTCCTTGGACAGGTCGCACCAGTCCCTTCGCACGAGATCCAGGCCCTTCATCTCCTTCTTGACGTCGTTGATGTCATTGCCGATGGTCAACGCCGCGTACTACACGCACGCACACAGAGCCAACAAGAACACACACGCGACGTCGAGTTAAGGAGACGAGTAGTTGGGGCGAAAGGGGCGAGAGGGCGAGAAGAGCATATACCTTCTTCTTGGCCAGCAAGAGGATCATCTTGAAGATGCCGTCGATGTCGATTTCGACGTGCGAGTAGCGCTGGTTGATCACCTTCTTGAGATCGTTACCCATCTTGCGCACCTGGCTCAGCACTGCACAGACACACAAACAGGAGGGAACGAACGCATGAGTCACCCTCGGGCGGGCACGAGCTGCCTGACCCAGGCCTGGGCGCATACCGCTGGCCGAATCTCGCAGGGCCGGGTCGGCATCGGGCCCGGGCACGGACGGGATGCGGGTGTTGACCATGATCGAGTCCGTGTCACCGTAGATGACGTCCAGGTTCAGCTGGTTCTCGGCCTGCTCCTTGGTGGACTTTAGCGCCTCTCGTCCCTGTTGTATCGACCGACCAGCACGTGCACAGCGAGAATGAGCGGTCTCACCTCTCTCTCTCTCTCTCTCTCACACACACACACACACACACACACACACACACACACACACACACACACACACACACACACACACACACGGTGGGGAAAGAGGTGGCAGGAGGGCAGACCTTGAGGGTGATGAGCTCGGCCAGGGCCATGGCGAAGAACCGGGAGTGGGGGAAACCGAGACAACCGTACATGGAGTTGGCGACGAGCTTGAGGGCCAGCTGCTTGATGTTGAGCTGCTGGTAGCGCTCGGTGCCGTCGCGCTCGGTCTTCAGCTGCTTCTTCACCGCGCCGCGACGGTTCACCAGCTCGTGGACGACCTGCGGCAACAGACCTGCAACGGCCGAGCGCCCGCGTGAGCGTGGGGCGAGTCCTCGACTGATCACTGTGCGGCGTCTGTGGCACACACAAAAGGCTCAAACGCACCTCGCGCGCGGGACGCATCGGGAGGATTGGCGGGGAGCCAGTCTCGGCCAGTCTTCTCCTTGTTGGGGTCCCTCTGCACGCGTGCGAGGGTTAGCCGGCTAAGACTCAGGAGTCGGCTGCGGGCGGGGCACGTACCTCTCTGTCGACAGTCGTGAAGCAGATGTTGTACTCCTGGATGATGCTCGGGTACAAGCTGTTGAAATCGAGCAGGAGGATGTAGGTGTCGTAGAATCCCTTCTTGGGGTCCAACACGAGACCGCCCTCGTATGCCGGCTTCCGCTTGCCCTTGTTGAACTTGCCTGTTGTGTGCCCCACAAACACGCGCAACACATGCAAGCGTAAGCCCAATCGATTTGGTGGGCATTCGACTCGAAACAGCTGGGGAGATGGCCGTACCATCTTCGTGAGACGCCCTGTCGGGGCAAATGAAGTGGGGCTTGGGCTGGTCGTGGAAGCGATGGAGCAGGAGGTACTCGATACGCTCGGCACGGGCGCCCATCAGCGAGCGCGACCTTTGATCAAAGAGAGCGAGCGAGGAAGCCAGTGAGGCAACATCCATATCGATTAGGGAGAAGGAGGAAAAGACAGGCTAGTCGTACCAAAGGTTGCCACAAACGTTCGTGAGATGCTTGGTGAGGGGCAACACCTCCATCTTGAACATGAGGCTGATGGCCAGATAGGCGTCGTTTCCGCAGTGGTTGATCAGCGTAAGCAGCATGTCTGCATCAACCGACAGGGGCATGTGAGACAAAGGCGTCACACAAACTGCTGGGCCGATAGGCCGAGTGTGTGGGCATGTTACCGGTCTTGTTGAAGTAGGGCACGACGTTGTTCTCCTCGTCCATGGGCAGCTCGGGCCTGTCCTTGCCCAGATGGGCCTTGGCCAGCTCGCCCAGCCTGTAGTTCTTGTGTCGGATGAACTCCTTGGCCGAGTGGTAGGTGTCACACACGAGGCGACCGGCCATGACGGCCTTCTCCTGCCAGGTGGTGTCTCCAGTTCCACCGACGCCCTGGTTCATCTTGGGGAACCTGCAAGTTGTGGTTGCGCCACTCCTTCAGGAAATCTGCTCCTTCGTATGTTGTGGCGTGCTGCGGTGCGTGTGGTAGGGGGGGGGAACCGTACCGCGACCGTCGCAACCGACCGAGCTTGGACCACTCGGCGCAGGGAACGTTACAGACTTGCATGCGATGCAGCAGGATGTCGAGGTCCCATCCCAGGAAGTTGTGGCCGACGATCACGTCCGGGTCGTACTCAGCGATCTTGCCTGTGTGTGTGTGTGTGTGTGTGTGTGTGTGTGTGTGTGTGTGTGTGTGTGTGTGTGTGGTGTGGCGATACGTGGAAACGAAACCGAGGTCTCAGCAGAGAGCACGAGAGGGCCAACAAAACCAAACCAAACCAAACGTCAACTCACCCATCAGCCCGCCGAGCAGGTTGCGCTCCGAAGGAGCGATGGTGTACTGCTGCTTCCGGCCCCGCTGCTTCTGCTGAATCGCATTTCGAAAGTTGTCGGGGAAGTTGTGGCCCGTGAGTGGGCGGATCATGGCGAAGCACTGGTACTGCGTTTCCGGAGCGGGCGTGGTTCCCTCCGACGAGACTGGTAACGTGCATGGGGCGGGAGGGGGAGGAAGGCAAAGTAAGCGTTGGAGCTGTGAGGGCTGTGGACAGAGGGCTGCTGTGTACCCTGCGTGTGAACGATGCCGCTGGCGATAACGATTTCGTTCTTGCCGGCATTGGTGTTGAGATGGGACTTGATATGCAGGGCCATCACCACGAGGGAGGGCTCGCGCGGCAGACGCCCGCCGGGGCACTGATCGGGTGTGAGCACGTTGATGTCGGTGATGCTATCGACACGTCCTTCGAACTTGCACCACGTGATCTGTATATGCCATCATCATCATCATCATCATCAGATGACGGCAGCTGTTGGCGCCTGCAGGCAACAGTGACCCTTTGCATGTAAGAAAAGCAAAGTTGAGGCGCACCTTGGCGCTGTCCTCGGCAATGTTGGAGATCTTGAGCCAGCCCGGGCCCATCAAGCGACGCTTGATCAGAAGGCTCTCCGTAGCCGAGGTGGTGGCGCCAAAGATGTGGCTGAAGGTCTTGCCTGTATAAACGCACCCGGCGTCGCATCACCGCCACCGGTCAGCTTCGTTATCTTGGCCGATTCAGCACTGCGAGGAGGACAGAGATATACCGGACAAGTTGGCCGGCAGGTTAATGGAAGACGAGCAGATGACCTTGAGGAAGTCGGACTCGCCTCTCGGCACGCCCTCCTTGTCGAAGGGGTACTTCCTCCGCACGGGCTTGATGCGAAGCTGCCCCATGTTGTACTCCTTCCTGAGCGTGCCCATCTCCGTTCTGACGTCTTGCATCGTCACCGGATCGTCGGTCTCCTGATTCTGATCTGTGGTGTCGGCACGTACACAAACAATGGTAAGGCCGTGATCGAGAGGGACCAGCGAATAAGTGACCAGGCGGCTGTGGTACCATCAAGCATCTTCGCCCGGGGAACAACAAACAGCGAGCGGGGCACGTTGCGCACTGTGACACAGCAGCTGGCAAACTGGTTCGTCGTCTTGTTCACGCAAACCTAAACACGAGAAGGGGCGAGATGAGACATTTGCATCGGTGGCTGACCAGCACCGTTGAAAGAGGCGGCCGGGATGCGGGTACCTTGCCGAACATGAACACCACGCCCGGGTTGACCTGCTTCTCTTCGGCGGCGTCGAGCCAGTAGAACAACAGGCTTCCGTCCTTCTCGAGCGGTAGATCAGTGTCCATCGCCACGCTCACGCTCGCTTGTTGCTGTTGACGGAAGACCTGGTTTTAGTCGGCTCTGTCTGCGGTTAGGACATGCACAACATGGGGTAACAATTTACCGTTTCAGTCTGTTCCTCCTCGCGATCGCCGCCGAACCACATCATCGTGTCTGCCTCCCTCACGGCGGCCTTGTCGAACTTCTTTTTTGCGTCAATGGTGAAGTTGGGCGCCGGAGCGTCGGTGTCCATGGGGGTGGAGCCGCCCTGCCTCTCCTGCTGTTCGGCCACCGCGAACCAAAACTCGTCCTCGTCGGAGGGCACCACCGGCTGCGCAGCAACCGACTTAACGGCGGCGTTGTCACCGGTAGGCCGTGGCGCGGCAGTGCCACTCACAGGCTGGAGCGACGGGTCAGAGAAGGGAGCGAGGCACACAGAACGAAGAGAGTTGAACACATACAGTGGCGGTTGCGGGCTTGGGCGCCTCCTTGGCCTTGGGCGCGGGTGTGGGCTCCTGGTTCTCCTTGTCCTCGGTCTTGGCGTCGGCATGCTGGGACTCCTCCCGTTCTCTCTTCCTCTTGCGGACCAGGGCAGAGGAGGGGGCGTCGTCTAACGACACGGCGAACGGGTCCGACGCCAGATCTTGCAGCTGATTGAGCAAGAAGTCATCAGATCCGGTAGATGCAGAGGCCAGCTGCTTCTTGAGGGCACTGCCCTTGGCTGCGGTCGCAGTAGATGGGCCCATTCGCAACATCTGGGCGATGTTGCCAGTTCCGGACGGAGGCTCTAACGGCTTCTTCTTCTCCACAGCTGCCTTGTTCAAGGCACCTCTCTTCTCTACAATTATATCAACAACAATCGTGGTGTGAGACAAGCAAGATGGACCTTATCCGGCAATAAACGAGACTGAGGAGTCGTACTGGGCTGCTTCTTGCCCTTTTTCTTGCTGCTCTCCTCCTCTTCTTCCTCCTCCTCCTCTTCCTCATCGGCGTACCCAGTGCCGTCATCTTCAATCCAATCTCGCTCTTCCTTCTTCAACTTCTCGTACTCGTCCTCATCCAATTCTTCATACAGATCCTTGTCTTTGCTCTACGCACGTTGCACGGGAGTCGAGTGGCGGATGAGTATACGTCACAACAAACATCAAAGGCAGCTGCATACCTCGTATGTCTTGCTTCTTCCGCCTTCTTGCCGGCATTTTTTGAGATTCTCCAACACATCCTGCCTCGGGTTCTTACGTTCGCGTCTCGTTCTGTTGCCGTCCATCTTCTGCACGCCACCAGCACCGAGTTCCTTGTTGAAATCAAGCCAATCGAATCGCAAGCTGTCCTTGCTGCTTCCCGCCAAAACTTTGGCGCCTTTTTCTACTTGCCCATCCCGCCAAAAAGGTAACGTAACGCCTCAAATGGATCAACAAGATGGAGGGAGTGATTATTGTAGGAAGGTAACAGATGGAATGGCCGGGCTACTCTGCAGTGAGCGGATGCATCCTCTAGATGTCCCGCTCGTCCTCGCTTTCGGGAGCAAGCTTGGCGAGGATCCTCTTGCAGTAGTCCACCAGCGCCTTTGCCTCGGCCTTGTTGCCGCCCATGGCCGTCGGCTTGCTGGCGTACGTCGTCAGCAGCTCGGGGTCGGCGTGAATGCGGAGCACATGCAGGAGCGCCCTCTCGGCAGCTGTGGCGCACGGACAATCATTGTGAGTGGCGACCCACGCGCACACACAAACACACGCGCATGGGCCCAGGAGGGCGTGGACGGAAGAAAGTACCAAGCTTGACGGGCATCGACGTCCTGTCCTTGACGCGGTTGAAGAGGGCGGGCACGAGCAGGTCCAGGTTGTTGGACGAGGTGCCCGGGCACTTCTTGGCGAACTGCTTGATGGCCTTGACCGCGGCCTGCTTGATGTCGCTCTGCTGGTCGGCGGTGGCCTTGGCCAACAGCGGCAGCAGCGACTGCACAGCAGCGCCGAACGCTGAGGGAGAGAGGGAGAGAAGGAGATCCATGTCAGGCCAGAGGTCTCTCCCAACTCAGAGTGTGGGTAGAAGCAAAGCGGGGGGGAGGGGGATACCCTGGTGGTCCTCGCCGAGCAGGATGAGGTAGCTCTCGGCGCAGCTGATGGCGGCCTTCTTGACGGGAGGCTTGTCGTCCTTGAGCATGGCCACGGTGTGGCTCGAGACGACGCGGAGCAGGTCGTCGTCGGACCTGACGCGGTCAAAGGCGAAGCGCAGGATGTACTCGAGGGTGAGCGTGTAGGCGTGGCGGAGCTTCCACTGGGCCTTGACGTCGCCGGCCTCGACCGAGAGCTCGGTCTTGATGATGCGCTCGAACTCGTCGGGCGAGCAGAACTTGCTGTAGGCGGCGAGGCAGCGGCCAACGATCATCCGCGTGTTCTCGTCGTCGGACTGGAGGAGCTCGAACAGCGTGGGGGCGATCTTGGAGAGGACCTCGGGCTTGACCTTGTCGCCGGCGGAGAGGAGCACCCGCTGGAGGGCGCCCAGCATGGCCTCCTGCACGCCGCCCGAGGCCTCGTTGATGCCCGACATGAGCTCCGTCACGAGCGGGTCCACGCGGGTGTGCATGCTCATCAGCTTGCCCAGCGCGATGGCCGCCTGGTCGCGCACCTCGAACGTCGGGTCCGAGAGCGCCTTCACGAACGTCGTCTGCAGCTGTGGCAGGAAGGGCTTGAGCATCGGGCCGCCCTTGTCCAGCAGCATGCTGTCCCCCACCCGATTGGTGAGAAATGCACGCCAAGGGGGCAGACGTGTGTGCCGACCGAGGAGGAGGGGGAGACGTACGACAGCGTGCGCAGGATGGCCAGCTTGACCCTGGGCGGGAAACGGTCGCCGATGATACGGATGAGCGGGCCGGTGATCTTGATGACGAAGGGACCGAGGGCCTGCGGGGTAGTCAGCTCGATCAGGTCGCCCATGCCGAGCGCGGACGCCTCCCTCTGCTCGGGCGTGCCGAACATGAGACCTGCACGAGTCTCTCCGTGTCACAAGAGCCCGTCTCGCCGCTCGAACCAAACACTAACGGGAGGGGGAGGGAGGGGGGACACAAGGCGAGGGCCTTACCCTGGAGGAAGAGGGGCAGGATGGCGTCGAGCCCCTTGGGCAGGCACAGGCCCGGCAGCGCGGTCTTGCCCTGCCTCTTGAGGTCGTCCCGGACGTAGGAGAGGTAGAGGCGCACGTCGGCGACGAAGCTGGGCTGGTCGCTCTTGTCGACGGACTTCATGAGGCTGTCGAGCGCGCTCCAGGCGGCCTTTTGCACCTCGACGGCCGAGTCGTTGAGGAGCTCGATCAGCTTCTTGAGCGTCATCGGCACGTGCGGCCGGAAGTCGACCTTGCTCTCGGCGCAGTAGGTGCCGAGCAGCGTGACGGCCGCCGTGCGGAAGGAGGGCGCCGAGTTGTCCGCAGCCCTGAGGAGCTCGCCGAAGAGGATGTGCATGCCGTCTTCGCGCACGCACAGCACCATCTTCTGACCGTAGCTCTTGGCCGACTCCAGCTCCTGGCGAGGGTTTGCGTGAGACTCGCTTCACCCACCCACCCACCCATCCATCCACCAGCAGACATGTTCGCACCTCGGGAGCGACGCCGGGCTGCGGCTGCATGGCCTCGATGAGGCAAGGAATGAGGATGCCCAGGTGGGGGTAGAGCGAAGGGCCGGCGACCTCGGCAACCGAACTGAGCGCCTTGGCGCTGAACGCACTGTTGGCGCGGAACGGCGGGGGATGAGCACGCGAAAAGGCAAACAGCGCGGCGGGCGGGGCAGTTGAGTGGCCGAGCGCGTACGTGATGGGCGGCTTGGTGAGCTTGGGGATGAGGTAGGGCAGAATGGCCACCGCGCGAAGGGTGATGATCTGACGCAGACCATCCAGGGCGTAGTCGGCGACGTCCGGATTCTCCAGCTGTTCCAGCAGGTCTGCGGGGAGAACGTCAGGGTAAGGTCATCGAACAATAGGAAAAATGTACATAATTACTGAATAAATAAATAAATAAATAAATAATGAATAAAGAACAGATAAATCAAGTAAGGCAAGGTACCGGGCACGATGTCGTCGATGGCCTTGCTGCTGACAGACTTGTACAGCCTGTCAAAGGCCAGCGCAGCGGCCTCGCGGACCTCGTCCAGCGGGTCGCACAGGGCGCGGGAGACGGCGGGCATGATGATGTGCAGGTACTCGGCGATCTGGTGCTTCTGGGCAGAGGCGATGACCTCGGTAAGACCCAGGCACACGCCCTGGCGCGTGTCCGACGAAGGACTCCGCAGACCCTGAGCGTAGGAGAAGGGTGGGAGGAACATCAGTGACGGTTTGGTTGTGGTGTTGGGGGGGGGGTGAGATGGGGAGCGTGTACCTCCTCGAGGATGGGGATGATGTCGGGCAGGATGCGGTCGCCCAGCTTGTTGACGAGGTCGCCCAGAGTCTTGCCGCCGACTTCACGCTTGTCAATGGCAGAGCTTCCCAGGCACTGGATAATGATGTGCATCATCTTCGGGAGGACGCCTGCGCAAAGGATAAATAAATAAATAATGAAATAATTGTAAAACAAAATAACAAAACAAAATAAAACAGGATTAGTTTCAATGATTATTATTCATACGAGAGAGGACAGGAAGGGTGGACGTACGCTTGAGGGTGGCCGGGGTGTGCTCAACCACGGACTTCCAGACCATCAGCGCCTGCTGGCGCACGACAGCGTTGGGATCGCTGCGCAGCATGTACAGTCGCGACAGGATGTCGGCCTGGATGTCGGCGTCCAAGCTGCCGCTGATGACTGAGCGATAAAAGAAAGCAAGAAAAAATATAAACAAGTAAGCAACGATGGCTATGACGACGAGCAAAGGACAGGGAGAGGAGAGAGGGAGAGGGAGAGGGCAAGGGTACGTCTCTGCTGGTTCTCCTTCTTCTGGTCCTTGTCCAGGAAATGGAACAGGAGATCGCCCACAAGCATGGTGGACGACTGCCTGATGCGCCAGTTGTCGTCGAAGAGGCCTTCGAGGAGCGTGGGCTGTCGTGGTTGGGCAGGACGGAGGTCAGCGGCGGCGTGTTCTGCGGCAGGGCATTGCGTCGGGGCGAGAGAGTGAAAAGGGGAGAGCAGGGGCGCACCAACATGACGTCGATCGACGTCTCGGCATACTGGGTGACAAAGGCCTGGCCAGCGCGAAGCGAAATCTCACGAACCGACTCTGTTCGACGAATAAAAATATTAATAATAATTAAATAATAATAATAATAATAAAGATAAAGAAGCGATTGGCGCGAGCAGATGGTGGGGCCGGGCGCAAAGTGCGTACCGGTCTCATCGGCGAGGCCCTTGAGGATGGCGGGCAGGAGGGTGCCCATGTAGGGCGGGAACTTGTCCTTGAGGGCCGCCGGCAGGTAGACGAACAGGCCCATGTAGCCCTCGCGGATGTGCCACTTGGGATCGTCCGTGCCGTCCATGATCTGCGGCAGCAGCTCCTCGAACTTGCCCACGCCTGCGCGCACAAGGAAGGGGTCAACGGGTTTTCGCTGGGCGGGGGCGAATGGGGGGGGGGGCAAAGGCGTACCGAGGCCAGCGACCACCTCGGAGAGACCCTGAGCCGCGCCAGTACGCTCGACGGAGCCGGCGTCGGACTGCATGGTCTCGAGCAGCCACGGGATGAGCGTGCTGAAGTTCTGCTCGCCGATGCCCTGGACCAACGTGCCCAGCGCTGCGCGGGGGGGGGAAAGGACAAGCGGTTGGATAACCACCACGCGCAAACAAACACCGCCAATAGGGTGAAGAGGTGTTTGGGTGAAGGCGCTTACCCTTGGCGCTCACGGTACGGACGTCGGGGATGGGATCGGTCAAGATGTTCTGGAGCTCGGGGATCAGGATCTCGAGGTAAGGAATGAGGTCCTTGTGATCGGCCAGCGAGCACATGTTGCCCACGATCTAGATCAAGGCAAAAAGAAGAAAAGAAAAAGAGGAGAAAGAAGGAAGGAAAGAAAATCGTTAGCAAGGGCCATCAGAGGGGACCAGCGACGACGGTACCTGGGCCGACTTCTTCTTGACTTCGGTCTTCCTGTCCCTGAGACCACGCGACAGGATGGGCATGATGAGGGCCAGCGATGGCACATCGATCACGTGCACGAAGGAGGTGTTGAGCAGCGCATCGAGGGCGGCAATCGTGTTCTTGTCGGGATCGTAGATGGCCTGGGGAAAAAACACAACAACAAACGGGGCGGAGCGACGGGTAAGCCGCGGGCGGAGCCAGCGCCACCAACTCGGGAGAGGTCTCTTCGCACCTGAATGAGCACAGGCACGTGGGCCTGGATCTCGGGATTGCGAATGACGGCGCCGATGTTTTCGAGGGCGATACGGGCGGCCTCGACGATCTAGCGCAGAGCAAGAGAGAGAGAGAGAGAGAGAGAAGACATTCCATGAGTTGACCGCAACTGAGCGAGACGAACAAACGAATGGTGGTGGTGGTGGTGAACCTTCTGGTGGGTGTCGGTGAGGACGACTCCGAGGCGGGGCACGATGGTGGGCAGGCAGGTGGAGAGCTGGCGAGGGTTACAGAAGGCCATGGTGCCCAGCAGCTCGACGGCGGCCTGCTTGGTCCTCCAGTTCTTGGAGCGGTCCTCGAGGGCCTTGAGCAGCGCGGGGAGCACCAGCTTGACGCCATGACCGGAGAGGTTGCCCATGATGGCCCTGGCGGCGTCGGCGGTGGCCTCACGGACCTGCTCGCTCTGGTCGCTGAAGGACAGCAGCAGCTTGGGCAGGATCTGGATCACGTAGGGCTCGAAGGACAGCTTCAGCATCGTCGAGAGGCACTCGAACTGGACCGGCGTCAGGCCTGTCAGACGAGAACCGAGAGGACGCTCACAACTGGAGAGGGCGGGGCTGCGCGTACGGCAAAGAGAGAACCCTGGCGGGTGTTGATGCTCTTCTTGTTCTCGACGGCGGCCTGGAGCTTGTCCATGATGCCGTACTGCTTGAGGATGGGGATACCGATGCCCTTGACCACTGTGTGTTCGTGGCGGTCACGTTAACGATTGAGTCATGCGAACCGTGGCGGCGGCGGCGGCGGGGTGTGAAAAGCAGGGCACGGAAGGAAACATACGTCCAGCAAGACCGTAGGCGGCACCGCGTCGGTCGCCGTAGGAGGAGCCCTTGAGGAGGCGCTCGAGGAGGAGGCTCACGTACTTCTCCTTCTGCGTCTCCTCGGTGATGTTCTTCATGAGCGAAGCCAGGCACTGGCTGACGGCCTTCTGCACCGACTCGGCCGGGGTCTTGAGGACCTCCAGCAGGCGGTCGATGACCGCGCGGACCTTGGGGTCGTCGGCCGCCAAGTGGCGGGCCAGGGTGCCCAGGAAGATGACCACCGCCTCGCGCACCTGATCGGAGATGTGCGCCGGCAGCTGCGAGGAAGCCGGCCGGTCGAGGTAGTTCTCGAGGATGGGAATGATGGTGCCCATGTGGGCCTGCCCCTGCTTGGCGATGATCTCCATGCCGGCCTGCACGTTGTGTGTGTGTGTGTGTGTGTGTGTGTGTGTGTGTGTGTGTGTGTGTGTGTGTGTGTGTACGCGTGTTGCGTCGTTAGACCCATGGCCTCAGCGTTTGTGCGGAAACGACGTCGCGCTTGAATCATACCTTGGTGGTGTGGTCGATGACGGTCTTTTCGAGGTCCGTCAGCGCGTGCTTGATGAAGAAGTCGAGCACCAGCGGCAGGTGCTCAGCTCCCAGCTGATGGACGTTGTGTGCACGAACGGTGAGCCCTAGGCGTCATGGGAGGGGAGGGGGAACACGAACCACAGACGCGCACTCGCCGAGGGCCAGGGCGACGCCGCTCCTGATCTCGAGCTTATGGACGACCTCGCCCTTGGGCGGCTTGGAGGCCAGCGTGAGCAGGTCGCTGTGCGGCTCGGTGTCCAGGCCAGTGCCTTCCTCTTCCTCCGGCGAGATCTGGGCGAGCGCCTTGCCATGGAGCACGGCCTGGTGGACGCGCGAGGCCTCCTTGACGGGCGGGGGAACCTGTCGTTGTGGGCGTCGTCAGCGACGGGCCAGTTTCGGTGCACAGCTGGATGGGTGACAAGAAAGGGGGGAGAGAGGGAGGGTGGCCTCACGTTGCGCGTGTAGAGCGAGAAGAGCTCCCGCAGGACCCGGACCGTGGCCGAAGGCAGCTCGGCGAGGGCGGCGGAGATGGCGCGACCGGCCTGCACCCTGATCTGCTCCACGGGGCTGGAGAAAGGAGGGAGGAGGAGGGGGGGGGTTTGTGAGGTCGGGGCGTGGGGTCACACAAGGCACACGAGCGGTACCTGGACAGCACGCTGTAGAAAGCGGCCCACAGCGCAGGGCTGTCGACCAGCTTGAATCCGGTGTGCTCCCACAGCTGCTTGGCGAGCTTGGCGTTCTCCTCGTCCTTGTCGAACATGGCATGCCACAGCCTGACGCCCAAAAAGGTTGAGCCGAGAGGAGAGCCAAGAAAACTTCCGGGGCGGGGCAATCGGTCGGTACCTGGCCACGACGAAGGGGACGGGCTCTACGGTGGCCGACTTGACGTCGGGGACGAGCTGGAAGGCCTGCAGACAGGACAGACGGACGTGCTTCTCCTTGGAGAGGAGACCGTCCAGCACGCTCGGCAGCTGGTCCTGGTCGAGCTCTAGCGTGCGTGCGTTGTTAGCCGAGCCATAAGTGCTTCTCTTTTCTGCGTCGTGGAAGTGGACACATCACAGAGAGAGAGAGAGAGAGAGCTGAGAGGTGGTGTACCGGCAGCGAGGGAAAGGAGCGCTTCCTTAGCCCTGTTCTTGAATCGCGCCGCATACTCCAGGAGGTGGACAAGGACATTGCCGAACACGTCGGCGAACGGCTGGGGCGGAGGCTTGAGGTGCTGCCCGGCGGGCGAGCGCGAATGCAGCTCCAGGTCGTACAGCCTGCACCGGTTTGGTCGGAGGAGAGAGCAACGAGATCAATGATGAGTCCAGGCGAAAGCCAAAGCGCCGTTGACGCCGGTGGGGGGGAGGGGCAGTCGTACGCGTCCTCCTGAATGGTCAGTCCAAAGTAGTCCTTGTCTTCACCGGGCATCAGCACGGCCTCGATCACCGGCAGCACAAAGCAGAAGCCCTGGGGCGACAGGCGATGCTCGCTGCGGTGGGCACACGACCACGTTGTCTCGTTAGTGACTCGATAATAATCAATAACTCAAAAAAGAAAGCAAAAAACTTGCAAATTTATATAAATAAATGAATAAAAATAGAGGAGTGGTGATGCCAACAACGTTGGGCGTTACACGTACTTGTCTCGCCTCGCGTGGATGATGTCGGCGATGTCGTTGATGCCGCTCGGGATGAGCTTGAGCAGCTCCTTGTCCCATGAAATGACCAGACGGCCATCGGCGTTGCGCTTGGACGCCCTGAACAGCTTCCTCAGCACAAAGCTGATCCTGGTGGCCGAGTAGACGGAGACGGCGGGGAAGCGCGGGACGGAGGTGGAGGAAGAGGAGACGGGGAAGGGGGGCGGGTGAACGGGCCCGACGCAGTTGGCCAGCGAGGCCAGGGTCTGCTCGGCGGCCTGCTGGAGCTCGTCCAGCTTGTGCGGGATGAGCGCGCGAACGAGCACGAGGAAGGCCGGCAGCTGGAGGTGGGCGACCTGAGGAACGAGATGGCACGCGCGTGGGCGCAATGAGCAGAGCTCATCCGACATGCCAGAGATTGCAGTTGTGGTGAGTGGGTGGGTGGGTGGGGACCGTACGTGCGGCTCGGTGGTGGCCAGCGAGGAGATGGCCTGGAGCGCGGCGCGCACTCTGTGCACTCTGGCGTCCACTCGGGCGCGCAGGGCAGCCTGCCTGGCTTGGCGAGCCGCCCTCTCCGCTTGCTCGGCGGGCGTCAATTGGGGAGCCTTCGAGGTGGTCACCATTGTTGTGGAGATCGTTAGAGTGCGGCCCAAGACTGTCGCATGGTCGCGAGGGTCGTGTAAGGTACCTTCTTGTCCTGGCCCAGCTTCTTTCTCATCTCGGCCTCCCAAGCGGCGTCGGCTTGATCGTACATCTTTTGGCCTGCGGTATATGCGTGTGAGCCACTCGTTTACACTCGTTCACACGAACGTCTACGCTCTGGTTTCGAGCAAGGCAGCGAAGAAGAGGTGCAGGGGGAGGCGCACCCTTGAGCTTCTTGACGTTCTGCGACTCGACCACCTGGGCCACGTACTCCTCGGACTTGGGCGTCCAGAGCTCGGTGGCCGGGGTGCGGTAGATCTCCAGCTGGTTCTTGGTCAACTGCTGGAGCGGCACGCTCGAGGCCATCAAGCGCGAGATATAGCTCACCACGTCGCCTGCGCATAGAGAGTGCGGGGCATAAGCAAATGACCAATCGCACGCGAGCGAGCCGAGCCCCCCATTGTGGGGGTTGGGGGGGGGGTTGGAGGCTGGCAACACTCAATGTGCAGGAGGGAGGAGGGCGCACCGAGGGCGGCGGGGGTCATCTTGGCGAGAGAGGACAGGGCAGAGTAAGCGGCGGCGCTGACGTACTTGTTGTCGCTCAGCAGCACTCCACTGATGCCCAGCTCGGAGTGGCCGGCGAACAGGAAATGCAGGAGGTCGTTGATCACGGCCTTGGTGTCCTCCTGGGCGTAGTCCTGTCGGCCGACATGCGTTCCAGTGACAGTCCAGGTGAGCTCACACATCCGCGAGACCGGCGTCGCCGTGCATCGGGGAAAGAGGGGGGGGCACCTTGAGGGAGACGCCAGCGATGGCCAGGCAGCGGGCCCAGCACGAGTACTGGACGGAGGGGAGGATGAAGGGGTGGTGGGCGAGGACGAGCACGAACGACAACACCTTGCGGATGGCCTCCCTCCTGGCCTGGCTGGTCTCCTTCTCCTGGCCGTCGGCCTTGAGGCAGCTCAGGAGGGCGTGGAAGTAGATGGCCGAACGGGCCTGGCCGTCCTCGCTCTTGGTGGGCGCGTCCTCCTCCTTCTCGACCGAAACCTTGGCCTTGGCGGCGAGGTCGTCCTCCGGCGCCGGCTTGACCGACTGGAAGAACGAACGCACCAGGAGCTCGGACATGTCGTCCTTCTCGCCGTTGTGCTTGCTCACAATCCTGGCCGCCTCCTTGCGGGGCGCGTTCCACGGGCACGTGAGGAGGTAGACCAGCAGGCCAAACACGTTCTTGGCCGAAGCGACCTTGCCCCGGGCCCGGTTCGCCTCGTCCTTGTCCTTGTGCTGGCTCAATGCGGCCACGACCCGGGTGTAGTGGTGCTGCAGAAGGGTCTCTGCCAGCACCGCCAACACTCGACCCTCCCTTTCGTCCAATTTGCTGTAAAGCGTCACAGCCGAGTTAGTCCAAGACTAATAACAGCCATTTACATAAAATTATATATGAAAATAAATAAATAAATAAAAATATATACGAGGGTGAGGCAGTAATGGAGGCATACTTGAGGAACTTGCGCTTGAACAAGAAGCAGCTCTCGGTCTCCTTCGCGGGCTTCTCGGTTTCCTTCTCCTTGCCCTTACCCTTGGCGGCCGCTGCGGCGGCGGCGGCGGGCTTGGCCGCGGGCGCGCCGGTGGAGTCGCCCAAGACGGTCCTCCACAGACCCTCCTTGGCCAACCTGGTCGGTGGGACGACGACGCGGGTGAGGCGCAATGCCAAAAAGGGACAGCGAAGAATCGGGGTGCTGCGGGTGAAGCGTACTTGTCATCGGCAGTGCTGCCGTTGAGCGAGGCGATGAGCGAAAGCGCGGTGAAGGCATACACGAGGTCCTTCCTGCTCTTGAGCTGCGTCATCGCGGTCTTGGCGAGCGTGATAAGCGGATCGACTGGTGTCACAAACGAACAGAGTGGCCGCGGTGACGTCAGTTGAAATGAGCTGCTCCGAGCGGGCAGGTGGCGGCAGGTGACTAAGTGGGCTTACCAAACTCAGAGATGACATTGAGGGACGAGAGGGCCCAGTCCTCGCGAGCGTTCTTCAACGCCACAATGAAGCTCTCGAGGTAGGCATGTCTGGTGGTGTCCTTGGCATCCTTGAAGCCTGGCATGACGAACAGGGCGCACACGTTGGTCAACGGGGAGCGAACCGATATATAAATGGCTGGGGGGGTGCACATACCGGCAAGGTAGAGCTGCTTCGCCTCGGGCGTGAGCTTGGAAGTGTAGGAGAGCCAGTGGCCCAGGGCCATGACGGCAGCCACACGGACTTCGTCCATGCCTTCCTTCTTGAGGAGAGCCTGCAGAGCCTCGACCGCGACGATCGCCACGCGCAGCTTGGCCTCACGGGGCAGGGACGCGGAGTCGACCACGCCGATGGCTTCAACCACGGCCAAACGGCCCTTGTAGTCGCTCAGACCTACAAAAGGAGAGGGGGAGAAGGAGCGCTTAGCCGAAACCAAACTGTAGCAACAAGCGAGGTGGGTCAGGGGTCTACCTGTGACGAGGGCGGAGAGATCCTTCATCAGCTCCTCGAGCACAGCAGGATCGCTAGCCTTGCGCACGGTCTGTTGCACAATGGCCAGACCACCGGCGCGATACGTGGCCTCGCTGGAGCGCAACTGAGAGAACGCCATGGCTCTGTGTGTGTGTGTGTGTGTGTGTGTGTGTGTGTGTGTGTGTGTGTGTGTGTGATATGGGGGCGAGAGGAACAGGGCGGTCAGAGCAGCAGGGACCGGCGACTACAAAATTAAGGCCTGAGCTCGTACCCGAGGCCAGGTGTGGCCTTGACAAAGGGGCTCAGATCGAACGTGAGGTGCGAGAGGAGAACAGGGACATCCTCGATCACCACCTCAGGGTTGCGCTTGAGCGACCTGTCCACAGTCGGCAACACGGCACTGTACATGACAACAGAAGAGGTGAGCCCTTTGAGGGAAACACGCACTCCATACACACCTCTCAAATCAAATAACGAAAGCAGCACTACTCATCCACGTACGTTCCAAACTCATCGGGCGTGAATGTGCTGATGAGAGGAGCGAGTGCCTCGTGGGTGTGCTTGGGTGGCGCAGTCCGATCGCCGAATATCAACGAGACATACGCTTTGAGGAACTTCTCCTGCGATGGACAAGGTGACAACTGGTTAGCAACCCCGAAAGAGAAGCGACGCTCACTGTGGCCACGGAAAAGGACATGGTGGCAAGTAAGGTACCTTGATGGACGCGAGCAGCTCCGTGTTCTTCTTCGCATGCTGCGTGAGCAGGCCGACTGCGGCACAGTCGTGCCGAGCAGGCTCGCTGCCCAGGGCGCTAACGTACAGTGAGAAGGCCTCGGGACGCTATGTATAGTATACAACGCGTGAAAGAGTGAGCGAGGCACAGAATTACATGAGGGGCAAAGTAGCAGTGTTGATGATATACCGTGGAGAGCGCTCTGAGAAACTTGTGCTGGGCACCATCGCGGGCGTGCACCTGGCTGACGAAGGCCACAGCGTCGAGAAGCCAGAACTGGAGCTT
The DNA here is from genome assembly GCA_027943245.1 of Acanthamoeba sp. SK_2022b. Taxonomy (NCBI): domain Eukaryota; phylum Discosea; order Longamoebia; family Acanthamoebidae; genus Acanthamoeba; species Acanthamoeba sp. SK_2022b. Next base: position 65,202 of record JANDJZ010000043.1, read on the forward strand.
GGCAAAATCTCCAAATTTCTTCTGCGATGTGAGGAATTCGAAGCCTCCCTGGCTGAGCACAACGTCGCAGCTCCACCGCAGGAGCACGATTTCCGTCTGCCTCATCCTGGAGATTCGCCATCAGAATAGAACTGCCCCACGATTAACTCGTGTGAGTGATGCACGTACCTCTTGGCCGCAGGCTGCTTTACGAGCGTGCTCATCGCCACCGAAAATCTCTTCAAAAATGCGGTGAGAAATGAAGACACCAGCTCCGAGTTGTCGCTGGCGAGGACGGCGCTCACGAAGGACTCAACGCCCAGCTGACTCGTGCGGTCCGAGTAAACGTCCACCGTGCGGAAGAGCATGAGCGTGGTCGCGGCCATGATTTTGTCGAGCACTAAAGAATGGTATGCATCATAATTATGTATAGAGATGAGGAATCTTAGTACAGACTTAATCCTCCAGCTCCTTATTCAAATTGCTTAGTTATGCAATAAAATAAATAAATAAATGGATGCAAAATAGCGCAATTTAGAGCGGTTGTTCAAGTGTCTGGAAGTGAACGCGACACTGAACCCGCTTGCCAATAAGCCACATTTGGAGGTACTCGCACCTTCTTTACCCCAATCCACCTTCTTGAGCACGATGCCAGGAACAATCTTGCGCCAGATCCACACGCGCTTCTTTACGGAAGGAGTGGTGACCAACACATTCACGAACTTGAGCTGCTTCATAACCAACTCGGGCTGATTGACGACGGCAGTGGCTTCTCCTGCAGCAGCAGGTTCGGCACCATCATCTTCGTCCTTCTTGCCGCCCAGCTCATCCAGGTAGGCCTCCTCCCGCGGGAAGACAATGTCCACCTCTCGCTTTGTGTGTGGCTTTCGCGATGCACGGCGCCTGTTGCCGCCAGCACCGCTGGCAGCAGCGGCCTTAGATGCCGAATTAGAATCTCCACCCTCCATCTTCTTTCTCGGCGCGAGATCACAAGAGCCTGATCTGGTATTTGTATGTCGACGGCTGGTGTGAGGAAAATATAAAGAATGAAAGAAATTCTCTGAATAATCGCGCGAGCAAAGAAATCTTTCTGTAATGCCAAGTTCAAAAAAGAAAAGAAAAACGAAAAAAAAAAGCCAAACAAACGGAAACAAACGGAAGAGGATGGAACAGACACTGCTTGACTTGGCTAGCGAACGGACAGAGCCGCATCATTGTGAAGATGATGCTGGACGTTCAGTACTAGAGGATGATGAGCTGCTTGATGACATTAATCTCGACGAAATCGAGGAAGCCCTACGGTAGCGTCCCCCCAAAACTTCACGTCTTGCTCTCTCTCCTTCTCAACACATGTGTTCGCGGCCTCTACATAGAGAGGCGCATGCACAGGAGGCGATGCAACCTCCGGCCACCAAGCCACCACGCTACAGGCCCAATGGTGCCAACACGGGCGTCAAGGTGTCCCCTTCTTCCCTTCTCCCTTCTCCCTTCTGACGCGGCCGCGTGCCTCTGTGTTGCCTGACCTCTCTTCGCGTGGCCTCCTCCCAGGGAGTGTTGGCCGACTACGCCGAGGCCAAAGAGCGGGCCCGGCTGCGCCGTCAAGCCAACGCCGAAGCACTCCGGCTCCAGATGAAGGTGGGATGACCTGGAAATGGAGTCCAGACACGCATCGGCGCCCCCTTGTTGTATGCGAGCTGACAGTTGCCACCACACCACTTCTCCGACCTGGCGTTCGTGTCGCAGGACAAGTCGCTCACGATCAAGCCGTCGAACAGGCGCGCCGATGGTGACGACGAAGAGAAAGATGACTCAGACGACGACAAGAAGCCCAAGGAGGTAGGCTTCTCCCACCTCCACTTTGCGAGGGCGCCTTCCTCTCTCCCTCCCCTTAGGGGAGACACTGATGGCTGGGTGCACCGACAGTTGGATCCGGACGACCCCGAGTTCATCCGGTTGTACCGAGAAAGGAGAATGCAGGAACTGCTCGCCAGCCAAAGGTAAAGCCCAACTCAAGCGCACGCAGCACGAAGGCCGTTCTGATCACCATCTGACGTCTGCCTCGCAATGCTCCCTCCTTCTATGCGACGCGGTCCGTGCTCAGGAAAACGTTTGGTTACTTCAAGAGCATTGCGGCCAGTCAGTTCGCTGACGAGATCGACAACGAGATCGAATCCGGAGCTTTCGTGGTCATTCACCTTCATCAGAAGGTGCCGCCAGCCACATTCAAACAAACCAGCTTCCCCCACTATCTTTGACTTGCGTAAGCTTAATGCCACGTTGTGTGTGTGTGTGTGTGTGTGTGTGTGTGTGTGTGTGTGTGTGTGTGTGTGTGTGTGTGTGTGTGTGTGGTGTGTGTGTGTGGTGTGTGTGTGGCGCAATGGTGTCCTGCTCGCCTGTCCGGTTAACGGGGACCGCCCGCAGTATTTGGCCATGTCAGTGCGCATGAATCACGTCCTGCAAAAGCTCTCGCAGAAGTTTCTCTACGTCAAGTTCCTTCGGATCATCGCTACTGACGCCGATGCGCAGTACGACGACTACGCTTTACCCACGCTGCTCGTCTATAAGGTTGGTGGCCATTGATGCCTGTCGGCAGGCTGCTCTTGCCTTGTCGTTACTTACCTTCTACGCATGCATTGTGCTGTATCACTAGAATGGCGATCTGGTTGCGTCGCTGATTCGGGTCACTGATGAACTGCCCAACAACTGGGACCAAGATGACGTTGAAATCTTGCTGGCCAAGTACGCTCGCGCCACTCCCCTTGAACTTGATGCTCCACCTGGTCTATTTTCCGGTTGGCCAACCGCTAGTGCTCTTTTGGTGCTTGGGCAGACACGGCGTGGTGAAAACCAAGGCAGCTTCCGCAAGCAGCACTACTAGACACGCCGTAGTTGACACATACAACTAAAACACCCAGCTCAATTTACTTGCCTGTACACTTCCCCAATCCTCGCACATAATCTGGCCAAATTCGCCACTTGTACTTGTTAGGCAAGCTCATCTGAGTACACCCAGCTAAATTGGTTCACTTGGTTTACGCATTGCAGCTGTTTCCATTTCGCGGCCTTGTTGCGAAGCGAGTGGTTGTTGTACAATTTAATTACTTAAAAGTTGACCCTTTTTTGGGGCCTAAGTAGACACACTAAAGTCACTCTACTTGAAGTAATTCTCGACGATGCTGATGGTGGCGTTGGCAGTGGCAGGGCAGATAACGTCGTACGAGGGCTCGGGGTCGTTCGGGTAGGCATACGAGTTGGAGACCACCTTGACGGCGAGGAACGCAATCTGCGATATACGAGAGGAGGTCAACCACACCGCCACTACGGAGTACAGACAAGACACGTAAAGACACGTACGTTGTACTGACGCGCGATATAGGCGACGGCCGCGGCCTCCATCTCGACAAGGTCGATGGCGCGTTCATTGAGGATGGCGGCGTCGGTGGGGCTGGGCGTGAAGCTGTCGCTGGTGGCGATGTTGGCGGGCTTCACGCCAGCGGCAGTCAGGATGGCCGGGTCGACGTGCACGCACGGGTAGTCGCCGAAGCCATACTTGCCGTAGCCGGCGCGGAAGTCGGTGCGGCGATCATAGTATGACATGGTGAGGCCGTTGGCGCACACGCCGATCTCAGCATTGTGGAACTTGTTGCTCCAGCCGCCGGAAGTGCCAGCCGAAACGATCAGGTCGGCGTCGAATCCATCGAGTAGGATGTGAGTCGCCGAGTTGGCAGGCCCAGTACCGATGTTCTGAACGGCGTTGGGGAGCGAGAACTGATCCTGGCCCTGGTACACGAGGCGATACTGGATGCCGCGCTTCTCGCCCTCGTACACCACCTGCGGCATGGGCGCGAAGGCATCAGGCAACGGTACGCGCTTCAGGCCGAGCCTGCTGATGAAGGGCTCCGCCTCGAAGTTGAGCGCCACCACTAGGCCCACCTTGGGCTTGGCGTCCTTGCACTTGGGCGCCGGCTTGGCCCAAGTAAGCGTAGTGAGGCATACGAAGGCAAGGAAGAGCAGAGTAAGAGTGCGCGAACGGCTCATGGAGATTCTTCGATGAAGATGCGATGTGGAGAAAGTGTTGGGTTATGTTACAACGATGTGCTGATTGTAGGGGTAAGTGTGCTGTTTGTTCAGAAGCAGAAGTGCGGCCTTTTTCTATGGGGCACTGAGTAAACCACCCTACGTTGTAGAGTCCACGGTAGTGTTGTAACGGTTCGGGCCAAGGGGAACGAGGTTGTTTCCCAAATTACTGGCCAGTAGGGTGGTCAGGTGTGTTGGTGGTGTGCAACTCGAGGAGTTATTTTGAGTTCCTCGCATGCGATTGGTTGCAGGATCGATGGACAAGCATTGGCAAGTGATTCGCTGATCGTAACTGGTGCGCCGCGCGCTAACATTCCCGCCGCAGCTTAACGAACTCGTTGCCGGCGGCAAGTACATTCATTCTCCCGCTATCCCCAGACATGCAAGCAAGACTTGGTGTTGTGGTCTTTCTCTTCTGGGCCAGTTCTCTCACAAGCATCGCACATGGTAAGCTCGCTCTCATTAGCGTTATTGGTCACGAAGAAAGTACAATGTTCGTTAACAAAGACCTCAACTTCCAGGCCAAACATTTGACCTCACTATCATGCACACAGCCGACACCTACGCTCAAGTTGTGCCTGTGAGCCCGTTCAACAATCCGTGTACGCCAGTCAATGGAACGTTTGTTCCCCCCTCCGGCGGTCCTCCTACCTGCTGGGGCGGAGTGGCCCGGCGACTAGCTGCCATTACGAGCGTACGCCAGAGTGTCAATCATTCAGTCCTCATCGACGCCGGCAACCTGTTCGAAGGTTCGTTTCTTCGTTCTTCGTGAACGGTCTCCTCCGCTCTGTGAGCTGACTGCGACGTAACGGAGCAGGCTCGCTTTTCTTCTTTCTTTTCGGCCCGGAGGTGCTCGCCCGGTACTACAAACAAATGGGTAATGCGCTATTCTTGGCGCTCCTCTCTGTGCGAACGAGACAACGCCAAACTTACTTTGCCTTTCTCCAAGCGTATGACGCTATTAGGATTGACGGCCGTGAGTTCTTCTCCCGTGGTGTGGAAGAGGTACAGCCCAAACGACCACCGGATCCTTGTGGAGTGTACTCACTCATCGGACATACCTGTTATCCGCCCAGTTGGGGAAGTTCATCCAAGAGCTATCGCCGGAATCAACCATCGTTGCGTCGAACCTCGTCGGCGCAGAAAACGACACTCGCCTGGTCAACGCCACCATCGCCCCCTATGCCCTATTTGATTTCAACGGCGAGCAGGTACGTCTTTTTCTCCACTTTCCTCCCTGCCTACTCATCACCTCGCACTGCGCAGGTAGGATATGTGGGCACTCTAGTGGAGAACCTGCAATCCAAGTTCAACGATCCTCGTGGCATTGTACGCATAGCCGCACCCCTGCCACAACTTTTTTCCTAATAATGCACTGGGGTGTTGCAGAGCTCCACAGACGAAGTCACTGGTATGAGGAAGGCAGTTGCCGTCTTGCAGAACATGGGCGGTACGGGGGATTGTCCTCTGGCCTTAAGAAACCATTAGCTAATGGTCTTGTCCAGTGAACAAAATCATCGCCTCCTGCTCCGATCCCTCGCTGTTGGAGACCATTATCTACCAGATCCCAGGGCTCGACGTGGTCATCCTTCCGCGCGCCTTCTACAACAGCTCAGTATCCGACGGTACTGCTTGCTTTGGTTCTGATGAGGTAACATGCGACTGCGGCCAACTGGAAATATGTGTTTTTCACAGGCACGTTCACCACGGCCACCCATTCGTATCCCTACGTTATTCAGCTGCCTTGGAACCAGCCGGTGGTTGTTGTGGCCTCGGGACCCTATGGCAAGCATCTGGGCCGCCTGGATGTGACGTTCGACCGCTTCGGCGTGGTGACAGCCTACGGCGGTCAGGCAATTGCTCTGGGGAATGCCATTGGCGCTGATCCAGTTGTCATGGCACGCCGCTGATCTACAGGCTAATCGCTCTACTGAACCACTGCTCATCGCTTTCATTCCCTTATAGGCCGATGTTGAGGCTCAGTACGCTCAGGTTGTCAACGGCTCATCTAAAGTGGTGGGCTACGCAACGAGAGAAATTGGCTTTGAGGTACGCCAACAATAGGCCAATATGAGAAGGCATAACCTGACGTTTGCACCTGAGTGCAGCATCAATGTATCTTTGGCGAGTGCGCGATCGGGGATTGGGCGTCGGGAGCCGTCCGTCGGGCTGGCGGAACTCAAATCGGGTTTGTCAACGGTGGCGCCTTCGCGTACAGCTACCCCTTCCCCCCTCTTCCAGGCGCCACCTGCGATGATCCTTATTATCGGTATGCATTCGTATAGGGGCAAGTTCGGGCAGGGAGACATCACGCTGGGCGACTTCGTGCTCTCGGTAGGCATTCGGATCAAACATACTCGACTTCGTGCTCTCGGTAGGCTTCGGATCAAACATACTCACTACCATGACGATTCAGGGCAAGCACCTGCTCACTTCTCTCGAGAATTCGGTCTCTCTCGCCAATGATACCAGCCAGACTCTCCTGAGCGGCGCAGGCAAGTTCATGCAGGCACAATCTCCCTCTTACCCTACTGTGTGCGTGTGCGTGCGTATGTTGTGTAGTGTGTAGTGTGTAGTGTGTGGTGTGTGTGTAGTGTGTCGTGTGTCGTGTGTCGTGTGTCGTGTGCGCGTGTCTGTGACCTCTTGCTCATCCGATTCGCGAATTGGTAGATGAGTGGGCTTCGTTTCTCGTGGACGAGGTACGAGCCGGTCGGGTTTCGGGTGGTCGATGCATGGGTGGAGGTGGTACCAGGGCGGTTTGAGCCACTCGATACCGAGGCCAACTATACCCTGGCCACCTCTGATTACGTGGCCACCGGCGGCGACGGCTACACTGCGCTGTCACTCAACGGCTGGAATGTGAGTCAGCCATCGGCAACCAATCTCCAGACGGTACAGCATTTGTACACACTCAATGAACTCCCCTTGATCCTCTAACAAGCGGCTTGCCAGGTGTTCCTCAACGACCTTGCGCTGTACGAGGTGTCGAATGCAGTCGACGGCCGCATTGAGGTGACCAACGCCACCCGCCGAGCGTGCATCCAGAACGATGTCATCTGCTCGAACAATGGCTACTGCCGCGGCGGCCGGTGCGTGTGCAATCCTGAAACCTCGGGTAAGCATACACTCCCCCTTGAAGTTGCTTTTTGAGAAACTGAACTTGTGGCTGCTCCGATGGAAGGCCGCTATTGTGCCGAATCTGGTGCTTCGAGCGTGGACTCTTCGTCTACGACAGCCATTGTACTGAGCGTAGTGTTGCCCGTGAGCTTCCTCATCCTGATGGTCTTGATCGTCATTCTCTTTTTCCTCTTCATCTTCCGGCGCTCCTCGAGCACCAAGGAAGAGTGGTATGCCCGTCTCGCTTCCCCACCAATTGCGGGAGCGCTTGACGACTAATCGCCCTTGCTCTGCAGGTTGGTCGATCTCAACGAGCTGGAACTCGACGAAAAGGTCGGCGAGGGGGCCTACGGTGAGGTCTATAAGGCCAAGTGGAAGGGAACTGAGGTGGCCGTCAAGGTCATGATCCCCGGACACGTCACGAAGGACCTTCGTAACAATTTTGTGGAAGAGGTAAGCAGTGGCAACCGTTGTCTCGTTCGTGGCCTTTGTTACGTGCTCACACGATCTGGCGCAACAGATGCGAGTGATGAGTTCGCTCCGACATCCCAACGTGGTCTTGTTCATGGGCGCCTGCTCCAAGCCTCCAAAGATGTGCATCATCATGGAGTACATGTCACTGGGCTCGCTCTACGAGGTCAAAACCTGTGCTCAGTGTTCCTTACTTAACTATGCTCGTGCTTGTGACTTTTTCCCCCTTTCCTCACTTCCTATCTGGCTGTGTTTTTCTTTCTCTATCTGACAGGTGCTGGGGAACGAGTTGATTAGCTTCATTCCGTGGGAGCTCAAGCTCAAGATCGCGGTGCGGGCGGCCAAGGGCATGCACTTCCTCCACTCATCGGGCATCGTGCATCGCGATCTCAAGTCGCTCAACCTGCTGCTAGACTCCAAGTGGAACGTCAAGGTCTCCGACTTTGGTAGAGTCCACCACCCCAACTCTCTCGCGTGCAATCAGCCCGACTGACCCCCGCTCGACGGCGCCTGCAGGTCTCGGCAAGTTCAAGGAGAATGTGAGGTCAAACGGTACCTTGGGCAGCATTCCCTGGACAGCCCCTGAGGTGTTGGCCGAGGAACCCGACGTCGACTACGAGATGGCCGACGTCTACAGTTTTGGCATTGTGATGTGGGAGATCATGAGTAGGATGATACCCTACGACACCCTTCCGACGTGCGTGCGCTTTCGTTGGCTGGCGGCATCCGCTCCTGCTTCTGCTCACCACCGCTTCTCTCCTCTAGTCCCGCGTCCATCGCGGTGGGCGTTCTGCGTGATAACATCAGGCCGCAGGTGACCTACGACCTGGAGAACGAGAGTAACAACGCTCCCGAGTCCTACACCAAGCTGATGGTGCGCCTAGTGCCCGCCTGCCGTTCGGAGAAATGGACGACAGCGCTGACGTCGCGACGTGTGTGTGTGTGTGTGTGTGTGTGTGTGTGTGTGTGTGTGTGTGTGTGTGTGTGTGTGTGTGTGTGTGTGTGTGTGTGTGGGTGTGTGTGTGGGTGGCGTGGGTGGCGTGGGTGTCGTGGGTGGCGTGGGTGGCGTGGGTGGCGTGGGTGGCGTGGGTGGCGTGGGTGGCGTGGGTGGCGTGCCACGCACAGGAGAATTGCTGGGACCGAAGCGTGACCCTGCGGCCCCATTTTCTTGAGATCATGACTAGACTCGAGGCCATGATTGACGATCAGCACGGCTCGTCCTCGTCCTCGTCCTACTCATCAGTGCGGACGACCCACGCGACCGTCTCCTCGACCAGCGACAGCGAAGACCTCGAGATGGCCCGCGGTATCATGCCTTTCCCACACGCACTGCTTGTCGATCTGCTCATTGCTGTCTGTGGAAAGTAGGCGGCAAGGCCGGGGCCGTCGTCAAACCGCCCCAGGGCGACGTGGTAGTCGCATTCTGTGACATCGCTCAGGCCGGCACACTCTGGGAGTTCAACGCCAACGCAATGCGCGATGCGACGCTGCTCCATAACGAGCTGGTACCGTCTTGCTCTAAATTCACTGAGCAATGGGTATCCCAAACCAACATATTGTGTGCATGTGTCTGCTGTGTGCGCATGTGATGTGTGCACGTGTGTGTGTGTGTGTGTGTGTGTGTGTGTGTGTGTGTGTGTGTGTGTGTGTGTGTGTGTGTGTGTGTGTTGCCGAGTTTAGATTCGAAGTCTGTTGGCCAAGTACGGCGGCTACGAGGCGGGTCTGTCCAGGCAAGGCAACGGCGGAGAGGGCTGCTTCTGTCTCGCCTTCCAAAACCCAACCAAAGCTGTGGAGTGGGTGATGGACCTCCAGCGATCCCTTCTCACACTCGATTGGCCGCAGGTGATGCCTCGCCCACTCCCTTCCTCATCAGAAGCTTTGGTGTGGTAGGGGGCGAGCACAATGCTGAATGCCATCGGCATGGCGGGCCCTCGCTTCACCAGGAGTTGCTGGGTTGCCCCGTGGCTGCAGAGGAGCTGGCCAACGTCAACGACAAGGTTGTGTTCAAGGGACTGCGCGTGCGCGTTGGACTGCACTACGGGCGGCCCAAGCCCGTCAAAGACCCCATCTCGCGACGTGTCGAGTTCACCGGTGCCCCTCCTCCCGCCTTTGCGACTATGCGGCAGACCTCGTGCGGAGTGGGCTAACGCAGCTTCGCGTTCGTTCTTTCCTTGACCCAGGCCCGGTTATGTCTACTGTGGCCCAGCTGACCACGCGAGCGCAGGGCGGCCAAGTGCTGATCACCAAGTCGCTGTATGATCAGCTGAGGAGCTCCGAACTCGGCAAGGACAAGGCGAGGTTCAGGCGCCTGGGAAAGCTCGAGTCCGGCGGTACCTCCCTAAGTACGTGCCGTATGTACACACAACTGCGTAATGCGTTCTGCACTCATGTTGGTTGGTTCAGATGGGGAGCAGATCTACGAGCTAAGGGTGGCCGGACTCGAGGCCCGGTCCTTCGAGCCAGGCCATGGGGCTGCAACCCCTACCTCGTTGTCGTTGGATGACCACGGCTCCTCGAACAAGAGATTCTACATCAGCGCAGAAGGTATGCAAGCCACGCACGCAGGGCCAAGCAAGCCTATTGATCAGCCTCGCTTCTCACGTTGGTTGGTGTGTATGCGGTTTCCATCGGTAGACGACGAGGACAGCGTAAAGGCCAAGGACAAGGTGGAGAGCATGCTGAACCACTCAGAAGGCGAGGAGCACGACGAGATGAACGCAGCGGAGCACACTGACATTATTGAGACCTCATTCCTCAACAGCGCAAATCTCTGCAGGTACGCCATTGCACTGTTTTCCGGCCACCCTTCGTTGTGCTGCCGCCTCAGCCACGGTGCCTCACTCGGGTTGGGGTCGATCTCATGTGGCAGGTGGATCATCTCGTACGAGGAGCTGCAGATGCGCCGCCAAATTGGAGTGGGGTCGTATGGCCTGGTCTATGCTGCCACGTGGAAGGGAGTTGACGTGGCCGTGAAGCGGTTCATCAAACAGAAGCTAACCGAGCGTCGGATGCTCGAGTTCAGGGCCGAAGTCGCGTTTCTCTCCGAGCTACATCACCCCAATATCGTGCTCTTCATCGGTGCGCGCTTTCCGGAGACCCTTTCTTTGCGTTTCTGACACGCGCACGCACACACATGCGCATCACAGGCGCGTGCGTGAAGAGCCCGAATCTGTGCATTGTGACCGAATTCGTTGCGCAAGGATCGCTAAGGGACATCCTGCACAACAATATGGTCAAGCTCACATGGCAACAGCGCATCAAGCTGCTCTACGGCGCAGCGCTCGGAGTATCATACCTACACTCCCTCCAACCGTGCATAGTGCACCGCGACCTAAAGTCGTCCAACCTTCTGGTTCAGGCTCTATACCCCGTTACTCCGTTCTCACTCGCGCAATGCTGACTCCATTATTGATTTGAAAGGTGGACGAGTCGTGGAATGTCAAGATAGCAGACTTTGGGTTTGCGCGCATCAAAGAAGAGAACACCACCATGACTCGCTGCGGCACTCCCTGCTGGACAGGTACGGGCCAGATTTCTGACTAGTGCTTTGTGTGGGTTGTATAACAAACGGTAGTCCTTTGGAACAGCTCCCGAAGTCATCAAAGGAGAGAAGTACAGCGAAAAGGCCGACGTGTACTCGTTCGGGATAATCATGTGGGAGGTGCTTACTCGAAAGCAACCCTATGCGGGCCACAACTTCATGGGTGTCTCCCTCGACATCCTTGAGGGCAAGCGGCCTGAGGTGCCCTCGGAATGTCCGCGTCGGTGCGTACAGACGAGCTTTTGATCAATTTAGCTTGTCCCTGTGGACTAAACCTCTCTCGTTTGGTTGTGGCGCTCAGCTACGAGAAGCTCATGAAGCAATGCTGGCACGCCGATCCTTCCAAGCGGCCCTCTATGGAAGCAGTTGTGGAGCAACTAGATCAACAACGTCTTGCTGGTAATGACACCAGTGTGTAAACAATGCCACAGGGTACTCTAAGAAATGTTTGTGCCTTCACAGTAGGTGAGCACAACTTGTGCATTAGTAGCAAGTGTTTTCTCTAAAGCAAGTGTACAGTTGGTGTGGATCTATATCCTGCTGAGTCTGACGACAGACAAGTGTGGTGAGGAGAGTCAAAGAGAGTGAAATATAAGAAGGTTAGGGTGACCGCAGCCTGGATGTGGTCAAACTGAAGTGGAGGTGGTGAAAAGAAATGAAGGTGCTGGTTAAGTTTGAAGGTGTGCCCCTTGGTGCGTGCGTGTGTGCGTGCGTGCGTGCGTGCGTGCAGCATCACCTGCTAGTCAGGAAGGAGGTACATGCCTGAGCAATACATGGCCGGAATGAACATTCACCCCCTCTTTCATACGCGTGTATGTATGTGCATGCGTGCATACACATGTTGTTTGTTTGGAGCATTCCCTGAGAGACAGCTTCTCTGGTCCAGCTAATTTCGGTGTTAGCGGGGGATGGTCTTGACTGTTTCACGTGCTACACGAGACTATTTCCAGAGTTAGACCATTTCACGGTGTTTGACGCCCGGTGCTGCGACACCAATCCAAGAGGAGGAATGCACCAGTTATTGCGCCCCGCATCTTCGCCGTTGTCTTTTGTTGTTTTCCTCCGCCGGCATCACTCCCCTGTACTTCGCTGTCTGCCCTGTAATTTGAGGCCAGCTCGCCCCTACTGCGCCGGTGATGTCTCGCCTCTCGTTCCTGCTGTTTGCTCTACTCGCGCTTTGCGCAGCCGTTTGTGTGTGTGGCGAGATCAACATCAAGCGCTTCCGCACCAACCCGCTGATCACCTTCAGCTCCCTGCCCATCTCGTGCGACGAGGAATACAACGTACAGTTCATGAGTGTAATAGCCGCGCCTCGATGGTTCAGCCCGCGCCTTGGCAACTACTATATGTACTTTGCCGACCACCGTGGGAGATACATCTCGCTGGCTTATGCCGAAGAGCTCGCGGGTCCGTGGCTCGTGTACGCGCCGCCGACGCTCCGCCTTTCACAGGTTTTTGCCGTGAATGGTGATGCCTACAACGCGACGGGCCTTTCTTACAAGGCCGAGCTGTCGGCGCCTGACGCCCACATCGACGGACGCAACCGCGTGGTGCGGCTCTACTTCAAGCACCGTATCCCCAGTACGGGCTACGACATCGTGAGCGCCGTCGCCACGTCGACCGACGGCATTAACTTTGAGCCCAGTGCGGGGTTCATCGGCGAGCCGTACGTGCGCGGTTTCCAATGGGAAGGAGACCACGGCGGGTACTATTACCTCATCGACCGCCGGGGCTCCATGCTCCGCTCGCCCAACGGCTACACCAGCTGGGAGACAGGCAACAACGCCACGGGCGTCGCCTTTGCCAACATGACCATTGTCAACCAGTTCAATGACGGTGCCACCGGCTACGTGCGCCACGTGGGCGTGGGGATTGTCGGCGACACGCTCTACATCTTTGGCTCACGAGTGGGGGACGCGCCCGAGCGCATCTTGTGGACGACCATGGACCTCAACTGCCTTAACGCCAACTGGCTCCTGTGCAACACGACCGGTCCGGCACAGGAGGGCTTCCGCCCCGAGTACTCCTACGAAGGCGCCAGCTACCCCGTGGTCCCATCCGTTAAGGGCGACGCCATCCAAGTCAACCAGCTGCGCGACCCTTATCCCTACTTTGACGAGGATAGGGGCGACTACCACATATTTTATACCATCGCCGGCGAGAGCGGCTTTACAATGGGATTCTACCTAAATTTAGCCACTGCTCTGTTGTTGTGACCACCTCCACAAAGACATGATGGCCCCTTTCGAACAGTGAGTCTGGACAGCCAAGGGCCACAGGCAGCGTAAGCCACTTCGCCACGAACCGTTGGTTGATAAGATCAATAACGGCAACCCTGCCTCTCTACTGGTAACAAATTCAAAAATGGACCAACTTGCCAGCCCTAGTAGAGCTTGCCGAAGAACTCGCTCTCGTCGTCAGAACTGTCTCGCGGGAGAGTCACGGACATCCTGCTGGGCGAGAGGAACGGGTCCTTGGCCGGCGCGGCGCCGTTGCTCTGCTGCTCACCGCCCTGGCCCGTTCTTCGTCGCGACCTCGCGGCTAGATACTTGTCAATCACCACCCTCTTCAGAATCTTCCACTGGTCCTGATTTCGTGTGGACAGGCGTGTTAGCGCTTGCACACACACACACACACACACACACACACACACACACACACACACACACACACACACACACACACACACACACACAGCAGGCATGTCGTACTTGGCAGAGGACAACGGGCGAGGTCGTGGAGAGGATGGTCTCCTTGGCCAGCTCGTGGATGTGCTGCACCATTAGCGTGATCTCGGCATTGGGCAGCGTGCTGTAGGCCCACTCCACGGCTCCGATGAGCCCTATATACTGATATCTGTGCGCCGTGTCCAACCGCGTGTTAGCCACTGCGTGTGCGTGTGCGTGTGCGTGTGCGTGTGCGTGTGTGCGTGAGTACTTGGTCTTGGTGCAGAGCGAGCGGGCGATCCAGTCGGTGACCATGACCCACAGCTTGAGGTCCATGGTCTGCGGGATGGCCGCCATTTCGGCCGACGAAGAGGGGGTAGATGGCGACGAGCCGGAGGACGACGAGCTCAACGACTTGGCAGGCGATGACGGAGGCGCCTTGAACGAAGCAAGCGCCGGCTGAGTGGGCACCGTCCCGCCTGCACATGCACAGCAGGTTACCATTCCGGTAAGCAATGACAAAACGCAACACAACACAACACAACACAACACAACACAACACAACACAACACAACACAACACAACACAACACAACACACAGCCGGGGCAAGGCATACTGGAGGAAAAATAGATGGGGTAGGGGGACGAGGCCGAAGGAGCATAGTAGGACTGCGAGGTGGCGATGCTGCCCACGCCGTGAAGACCGCCACGGGGTGAGGTGGGCGTGGACCGGGACGGCGACTGCGCGGGGATGGCCGTTGGGTTGGACGCGCGGAACGGGGGCAGGGAGCTGAACGACGAAGAAGGCGACAGCGAAAGCGACGTCATTTGCGTTCTGTCCACACACACACACACACACACACACACACACACACACACACACACACACACACACACACACACACACACACGTGAAGCCGTCAAAAGAGCGAAAACGACAAGAATGGCAAGAATGCGCAAGAACGAAAGCGACGACGGGGAGGAGGGAGAGAGGGCGCACCCGAGGCTGACGGTGGGGGAGTGGAGACGTCGCAGAAAGGCAACGCGGTTGTGGAACCACTCGTCGACGGTGGGCAGGGCGGCCTCGCGCTTCTGGTCCTTCAGGTTCTGCGTGAGGAGGAAGCGGAAGAGGAGCACCAGGCAGAAGCTCGGCCCGCACTCGTTGAGGTCCTTGAAGGCGTCCCACGCGACGATGTCGCTGATGACCGTCGTCACGAACTTGAGGTTGGGCGCCTGGTTCAGCAGCCGCGAGAAAATGGAGAGCGTGGTGTCGTCGCTCTTCTTTCGGCGAGGGAACAGGAACATGCCGGCCATGTCCAGCACCCACTCGAGATGGGCCTTGAGCCCGCCGGCGATGTCCCAGCTCCCCGAGCCCTTCTTCTCCTCGTCAGCCTCCTCCTGTACGACGCCACACGCGTAACATGTTCGGTTAGCCAGGAGCCACCACCAGAGCCCAGTAGAGATGTCCCGTACGTAGAGTTCCCAGAGGTGGCTGGTGAGGCGGTAGAGAAAGAGACAGGCGATGATCGTCGAGGCGAGCTCCTGCCCGTCGTACTTGTTGGAAATCTGTGTACAAATGTAAATTATTAGATTTTTGCATACGGAAAGGAATTCATTTAATTGAGTATTATCAATTGCAAATGAAAAAGAAAAAAGCAAAGAAAAGAGGGGCTCGAGGAGGAAGAGCGACCTGATCGACGATGATGTCGTCGAGCGGCTCTTCGGTGGCTTGGTAGTGCATCAGCGCCGCCCACAGGTGAATGTGGATCGGGTGGCGATACTCGATGTAGGCCGCGTTCTGCAACGAAGTAGTGGGGAAGGGAGGAGGGATAAGCCACCGAAGAGCCGCTCGACGACATCACCAGCATCGCGACGGCAAGCACGACGCCATACGTACTCGGTTGAAGAGGCGGGACTCGGTGAGCTGCGAGGCCAGCCGGTACTGCAACTCCTCGGAGAGGTGTACGATGACCGTGTTGTTCTTGGGTATCTGAATCTCGGCGATGACCGTCAGGTCATGCTGCTTCAGACAGTACACCAGGTTGGCCGCCCGTTGACTGTGGCGCGTACAAAAATTAGTTGTTAAAAAAAACATAAATATAAACAATAAATCTAAGAAAAAGAACATTATTTCCACGAAAATAATAATTAAATGATAAAAGGTGGGTTGTTGTTACATTTCGAATTGGTCGCTTTGACGGTGGTACGGCTCGAAGACGGGCGAGAGGAAGCGGACGCTGTACTTTTGGGGATCGTTCTTCTTGATCGACGCACGCACGTACTCTGGCGTGAAGAGGTGCTGTTGCGACCGCCACCACGGTAGACAGACGCCATATACACGCACACACACACCTTTCTTCAGCAACTCGAACGCTGCTCGCGTGGCCAAACGTTGCGCGAAGAAAGAGGAGGGAGAGAGTAAAAGCCGTACGTAGCGGAAGAGGCGAGTGAAGGGCTGAGAGCAGAAGAAACACTTCATGGAAATGTCGAGAAGGCGCTGGCCACACGGCTGACACACGGCGTGACCGCACGAATTGAAGCACACCGTGCACGGACGAATCTGATTGACACGAAAAATCGAGGGGGATCAGCAGAGGCCACACGAGGACTCATGGGTGGCCCCAAGCAGTCACGGCTGGCGGGAGCAGTACTCCGCAGAGAGCGCAGTTGGCCGCCGAGTTGGGCTGGAGGTCGACAAAGCGGTGGAGGCAGTCCAACAAGTCGACGACGCCCATCTGCGCAGAACCGCAGATTAGTGCTCAGCGCCGATTGGTGCTCCCATTGCCAAGACAAACAAAAGTAGAGGAGAGAGCAGAGCAAAAAGAGAGGGAGAAGCGGGGAACGTGCCTGTTGGAAGGAGAAGAGGGCGACGTGGAATTCCTCGGACAGCTTCTCGTGGGTGATGCCCACCTTGGCCTTGAGATATTCGCCTTGCCACACGGCCGGCACGCCTCGCGTGAAAAAGGACTTGAAGCGCAGCCACCAGCCTTTGGGTATTCCCGTAAAATCAGCCGTCGCCCATGCACGCAAGAGGCGAGAAAAATGAGGGGGGGGGCGTACCGCCTTGGGTGATGATGTCGACCTTGAGCGGGCTGCGGTGGGCGGTGTGGCCGGAGAGGAGGGTCTGAGTGCAGTAGATGTCGCCCTCGCTCGAGTTGGAGCCAAAATCGCAGAGGGCGTCACACGGCCACGACTTTTGCAACGACGACAGCAGGTTGTCCATGATCCAGTCCGCTTTTAGGGCGATCGATTTGTCCTGTTCACACGTGCGCGTCGTCGGTGAGGCAAGGCTTGTGGCGGCGGCTGGTGGTGGGTGGGTGGCGTGCACTGTCGACACGAGCATACGTACGTGGGTTTTGGTCAACCGATCCTTCCTCTGCGCGTCCGTATCGGTGGTGCCTGTCACAAACAAAAGTTGGATGCATCACACATGCACTGTGTGGCGGGGTGCTGTACCGTCAATTGGCGGGAGGCGAGCCTCCCCGTTGTCCTCGGTGCGATTGGTCCACTCCCAGAGGGCCGCCAGGAAATGCACCGCCTCAACGCAGTATTTCCTACGTGGCGTGCGCGTGAAGGACATGGACGCGAAGGACATGGAGGGCGAAGGTGAGCAAAGAACGAAAAGCTTGTGGCACGAGCGAGAGAAGCGACGACGTACTTGAATTGAGGGCTGCGCTTGGCGGGAAAATTGAGGGCGCTGTGCAGCTCGTATTGGCGCATGAACCGCGAGAAGACGTGGTCGGCCATGGGCGAGCCGGACTTGAAGTGCTGCGCGAGGAAGGCGCCCACCGAGAAGTGATTCGAGCTGAAATTGTCGACGACGTAGTGCTGCATCGCGCGCCACAGCTCGTTGGTGAGCTTCACCACCCGTCGTTGCCTCTGTGCATTCAGCATCGTCGCCAGCTCTTCCTGTAATCGCGTGCGCACGTTTGAGATGGCCGTGTCGTGCATTGCGATGAGCGAGAGCGAGAGCGAAACGAGAGGCCGCAAATAGGCAACCAAGCGTCGTGGGGAAACGAACCCGCAGCTTTTGCATCTGTGGGAAGAAGTTGGGATCGGTGAAGTCGGGCACGGAGATCCACCGCAGGTCCTGGTACACGTTGCTCAAGGTCCTGTGCGGGTCGTGCTCGTTCCAAAATCGCTCCGTCGCCAACTACATCCCAGCCCCATGCAACACACAGACATCAGACGATCGATGATGTGCGAAGGCGCGGCGATAGACGAAAGAATGGTTGGGGCAAGAGGGGGAGGGGAGAAGCCGTACATCGACGTTAAGCTGCGAGCTCTGGCCGCACTTGTTCTGTAGGATGATGAGGGACGGCTTGGGCGCCGAAGCGATGCGGTCCACCGCAGAAAACGCGAACTGGTACACGCGGTCGAAGTACTGTCTCGAGACGGGGAGGTGCGCGCACAGCAGTGAGCAAAAACTGTGCGCGTGCGCGCGCAGGTCCCGGAGGCATACGTCTTTGTTGGCGGCGTCGACAACATCGACGAATATAATTACGTCGCTGAGCAGGTAGGCCAGACGAGGCAGCTGCTGCTCCACCGACTCCTCCCTTTTCTTCGTGAACAGGTCCTGCGCAGCTGCCACTGCCGCCGCCGCACCGTGTCGCCTCGCGCGCCCTCCCGCCGCATTGTACCCCTATCGCAAGGCGAGGCCTTAGCCAGCTGTGTGTGCTGTGTGTGCTGTGTGTACCTCCATGTCTACAAATTTACACAGTTGGTCCTGTAGGATGGTGTCCTTTAGGCGCTCGAAATAGCAGCAGGCGTTGAGACTGGTGCCTCCGCCTTCCTTCTCCAGGTAGGCCGGCCGGCCAACCGTTGGCGGTCTGCAAGTCACCGCTTTTCAGAAAACTTGCAAACACCAAGAATAAATCAAACAATTATAAATAATAAAAGGAGAGTAAAAGAAATAAACTAAACGCACTTGATAGGATTACGGATCCCCATGAGCTCGCGAATGACGAAAGACTTGCCGGCGTGTGTCGACCCGACGAACGTGACGGTGAAGCTGTCCTCGAGCGCGCATTGCTGGAGAGAGGTCTGCAGGGTGGCCGTGTACGGAGACGTCCTGAAAACGCCGTCGCCCGAGAGAGATATGATCTCGTGCTGGTGGTCCCAGTGACATGCGTGTGCGAGGAGAGAGAAAATTGTATCAAGTGTCAGTCGCCATAATGAGCAGACTGTCCACGTACACAGCACGCTAGAGCTATTGGTGAGCTCAGGGAGGAGTCACCTCTTGTTCAGCCTGCTGCTGCCGTTCCCAGTTGGTCTCGTTGAACGAGAAGAGGTGCTTGCGGTCCACAAAATAGTTGAGCGAGTTGGCGATTCTCTGAATGCGCGTTGGATCGACAGCGGGGAGCGGACACCTACAGACACGCGGACACCGACCGTAAACAGGTCACCGCACGATCACCACCGTCAGATCTCTGGCAGCCCGCTGTGCGTGTTGTTCGTGTGTGTCCACGCACGCGCTACAGCGCACCTGTAAAGCATCCGGTTCACAAAGTCGTACAGCCTGGCGCTCTCCTCGCAATGCTGCCACAGCTCGGGCGTGATTTGGTCGCCCTGCCTGTCCTCGATCATTTTGGCCAGCGCGCCGTGGAGCCGCTCCATTTCGGTCGGGTGCACTCCTGAGCACGGCTGTCAGGTGGGCACACGGAGAGAAAGAGAGAAAGGCATGGCGCACCACTGAAGATTCGGATCATAGTGCCCAGTCGCTCGGTCACGCTTTGCTCGAGGTTGAGCTCGGCCAGATCCTCCACGTTGAGCATCATGATGTCGTCGAACTTGGCGATCTCGGCGTCGACAAGCTTGGCCTGTGTGGCAGCGACGAGCTGGTGATGGTCATCCATATCGTGCAGGCAAGCATGCAAGAACGTGGCTAGATCAAACTGTGCATTCTCTGCTCAGAGAATGACAGAGAAACGTTAACGCTCAAATGGCCAAGTGCTGATTTGGCGATACTGCCCATACCATCTTCCTTCAGTGTGTTGATGAGGTTGACGAGTTGCTTGCGTGGTTTCATCTTGAGGTCCTTCTGCTTCTTGAGGTCCTCCTCAGTGAGCTGCACCAATGCGTGCTGCGCCACGGGCAAGCTCTTTGCCTGCACGTATTTTATTATTATTCTTATTATTATTATAAATGATTTTTATAAGGTGAATTGTATTGTTAATTATTTATTAATTTTTAATTATCACTTATTTTGTCATTATTTGTTCGGACTACTAATCATAATAAATATAAGGCTAACCTGCAAAGCTTTTTCAACGGGCTCGAGCGGTATTCCGTGCTTCTCCAGGAGCTGGCGCAGCTGCAGCGCCTCTGCAGAGTATGAATGATGAAAGTAAGTCTGAGTGATGCATTCACTTGGTAGATGCGGATTCGTACCGCCCCATTGCTGATCATCCATAGGCGGAGCCGATTCGAGAAATTCGCGCTCCAATTCCTCATTGTCGGCAGGCTCGCCCAGGGCGATCTCGATCCCCTCATCAACCTCTTGCTCGTCGCGAAACAGCTCGCGTCTCAGCATCGTTGGTGTGCACTCACAAAATCACTTGCGTGTTTGCCACCTGAACCACACGGCCGTTGCCTGAGTTGTTTGTCGTTGTTTGGCGTGAAACGCCAACGACTACGCTTAAAAATGCGTGGCATGCTCATCAACGCGGCCGATATTTCCCGAAGAGGACAAGAACTGCTGTTGGTAAAGAGCGTGGAGCGGACAAGAGAAGCGCTTTGCGTTGGCCAGCTGGGGGCAAAAGAAGAAGAAGGAGACAAGAGGGTGGGTGGCTTAGTAATCGTCGGCAGGCAGCTTGGTGTAGGCCTTCTCGCCCCAGATCTTGTTGAGCGCCTCCTGCGCGGCCTGCGATCGCAAATGGTGCAAGGAAAGAGGGGAGGGCTCCGTGTGTCAGCCGAGACACAGATGTCTTGAACGAAGAAGCAAGAAGAGAAGGTGCCCACGGCGTACCGCAGCCTCGGCCTTGCCGATCGACTGGCCCGAGCCCTGACCCAGAAGCTGCGAGTCCGAGTAGACGCCAACCACGAACATCGACTGGTTGGAGTACCTGGCTGACTCTTGCAGCACCCTATACGTGGGCGATCATGCACATCATCGATCGTAGTCATGAGCGATGGCAGCCATGAGAGCCCAAGACGTCAAGTAGTGAAAGCTGAATGCAATCGCAGCACGTACACGTAGTAGGGAGCCCCCGAGCCACGACGGGTGAGGAGATCGGCGAGCGTATGACGAGGAAGCCTCTTCCTGAGGAAGGGGATGATGTCCAGGTTCTCGTCCTGAGGCAGGATGTGCTTGTTGACGAACTCCCTCGCAACCTTGAGACCCTGTGGCAGCCACATGCGGCAGCGTTAACGCCACAGAAACTCGAACGCTCGCTGGGATTAACGCGTAGAGCAGAGACGCCTACCTGATCAAAGTAGAGGCTGGCCACCAGAGCCTCCATGGTGTTGGCAATGATAATGGCCTCAGATCTGTCTTCCCCTTCCTGAAAGGCCACTCGGTGAGCGGAGAGTCAGTGCTAGGGTGAGGAGGAAGAGGCGGACCTTCGGCGTCCAGCGGATGAAGTCTTGAACGCCCAATCGCTTGCCCGCATCCGTGAGGGTGTCGTTGCTGGTCATGAGGTTTGTGGCGTGAGCCAGTGCCCGAGCCGGCAGATTGGGGTATTTGTTCACCAAATGCTCACACACGATGAAATTGAGTGTTCTATCTCCTGCACAGCACAAAACATATGACGTGAAATTAAGTCAATAACGTCCCAGCAGTTGCATTGTTCGATTCCAGATGTCCGGATGGCAAGTGGATGAGAATGCGGCAGATTAATTTGGGGGGGGGGACAGCGGAGGGCACCGAAGAACTCAAGACGAGGGTTCGAGATTTCTTGGAGGTGCGAGAAGGAGGGATGAGTCAAGGCCTGGAGTAGGAGCTTCTTGTTGTTCCATTTAAATCCGATTCGGGCGGCGAAGGCATCGAGTCGCTCGTGCAGAGCCTCGGGATCCAGATCGTTACGGGGCTTCCTCTTCGTCGAAGAAGAAGAGGGAGAAGTGGAAGACGCTGCCTTGACGCTGGTGGCCAGGAGGCGGGAGCGGCTTGATCCGTACGATGAAGATACTAAACCCGCGAGGGAGGTTCGGGAGAACGAAAGAGCAGAGGCGCTGCGGGCAGCACCAAGGGAAGAAGAGGCCAGCAGCCGAAGGGGGGTGCTCGTGCGCTTCATCTTGCTCGTTAAAAAAATCAATTTGAAGAGCTTCCGGCGCAGAACAAAAGAAAACAGAGCAAGAAAATAAGAAAGAATAAAATGTTGCTTTGCTACATTTATCTGGACGTTTTTAGACGTTCTCCGCGTACAGAGCGTTCGTCTGGACGGGGTCCTCGTAGATGTCGTTTTCATGCGTCTTGGCGTGCTCGTCCTCTACGAAGTAGGGGTCGGCAGTCGCGGGCTCTTCGGTCAGTCGCCGTCGCTTCTTCAACACCACGAACCCTGCAGCCCCGAGGCCGGCCAGTGCGGCGGCCGCAGCAACGCCACCAGCAATGCCCACACCCAGAGCCATCTTTTTCTGCTCCGTCAAGCCCTTCTCCGCGGCCGGGGTAATCGAAGGCGAGTTCGTTGGGTGAGGTATCGCTGACGGTGAGGAAGACAGGCTGGGCAACGTCGAAGGTGAAGCAGACGGTGTAGCAGCTGCCGGCGTAGCACTGGCAACGGGCGACGAGGAGAAGGTTGTGGAGGGATTAGGCGAAGCCGAGAACGGCACAGGAGAGGCCGATGGGGTGGGAGACATGGCACTGGACGGGCTGGTGGATGGTGAGGGAGAAGTCGAGGCCAACGGGCTGGAGGGAGAGGATGGGGAGGCGGTCGGTGACTCAGAGGCCAATGCAGAGGGGCTCGGCGAAGCCGAGGTGGTGGCATCTGGCAGCGGCAACGAAGAGGCCGAAGATGAAGTCGATGGGCTGGTGGATGGTGAGGGAGAAGTCGAGGCCAACGGGCCGGAGGGAGAGGATGGGGAGGCGTTGGGCCACGCGGAGACCGATGCAAAAGGCGAAGCAGAGGCGGTGGCGCTAGGGGTGGGGATTATTACTGGCGAGGAGCTCGCCGACTTCGAAGGGGCTGGCGAGGCGCTAGCGCTAGTCGAAGCCGCTGGCGATTGTGCAGGCGTCAAAGGTGGAGCGGTGATGGACGGAGTGGGCGAGGCAGAGGCGCATACCGTGCCGATGCTCACGTTGACCGTCACCGACACTCCCAAGATGCCCTTGTTGCACACCTTGGCCATCATGTTATTGTTGATCGACTGGATTATGGCGTACTTAGACGAGTCGTAGTTGGTGTCGTAGATGATGTACGTCAGCGAGGCGGCCAGCGGAAGGGGCAGGTAGACGAAGCCGTTGTGCCAGTTGTATCCAATGCCGAGCTGCGCATTGTATTGGGAGGTGAGGTCGGCGATGACTTCGGAAGATGAGAGAGACGGGAGGAGGGTCGTCGTGCACGTCGTCGACACCGTGAGCACGCAGTTGAGGCCTAGCAATGCCGAGGCTGAGGTGCAGAGTTAGTCTAGGGTACCACTCTTTGGATGGCAAGTCCTGGACGTACCGGAGGGAATCGCAACGAGGACCAGAGGCACAAGGATAAGAAGACATGAGAAGGTGGAGACGGCCATGTGGCAGAGTGACTACGGTACTGAGTAAGTGTGTTGAGGGAGGAGGGTGCTCATGGAGGAAAGACTGCGTCGCTGTAGCATTTAAAGGGTTCAGCCAACACCCATTGGACAGAGCCACAGCTAGGCAGCTTCCACAATACTGAGGTGTTGCTGCGCACAAGCTAAACGGCACTTGCCGCTCACGTCACAGCCTCGTCTTGGCAACCAACGCGCAAGCTTGAAAGCTAATCCATTATTAATAACAGTGCACTGTTTTTGCACTCCGCCACCATGGAGCTCGGATGATACTATCCGGTTGCCATGCAGCCTCGACGGATTTTTTTATCCGTGAGCCAACGAGCCGCCGGCACCAAAACCCGAGCGACGTCAACGTGTTGCAAGGCTGTAAAAGAAAGCCGTCCCATGAGGGGTATTCCAGGTGAATGGCGAGGTACTGGTGAATGGCGATTCAGTCGTGAAAGGTTCAGAGGGCCACCAAAGAAAGAGCTTCGGCCAAAGAAAAACAGGAAATGTTGGAGGTGGAGAAGGATAAAGGGGTACTGCTTGTCTAAAGAGAGGAGCAGGTATGTACACCGCGGCTGTCGCTGCGCAGCGACAGCCACCACTCCGCACGGGACCCTTGCGGAGAGTAACTATATCACAAAAGGCGCGCTCTCGGTTTCGCTTTGGAGGTCTCGAGCGAGGAGAAGAGCGGGGAAGGCTCACCGAGAGCCCGACTGAGACGCGGTCGAGGTGCTCCGCGTAAAGTACGAAGCTGAGGTCGATGTCGACGTAGTGGCCGTCGATTTCCGGCTACGCTTGGTTGGTCGGGTAGCGGCGGGCGCCTTCTTTCCCTTGCCGTCGACCTCCTGATCGGCGTCGATGATCCGATGAACACGTTTCAGGTGTTGGGCCTGGCGGTCATGAACGGGGACAGTCAGACAGTAGTCTTCATTGAAGAAGAACAGGTGGCAGGAACATACCAAGTTGATCTTTTGCGTGAAGCTCTTCTTGCAGTCAGCCACTTGGCACACAAACGGCTTTTCGCCGGTGTGTACCAGTTGGTGCCGTCGCAGGTTGGAGGCCTGCGCGAAGCTCATTCCGCAATGGCATACGTGCGGTTTGTCACCTGTTTGGGGATCCCGCGATTTAGAAACGGTGCTGACAACGGAGGAGACAGCAAGAGGAAAGGCGCATACCAGTATGTGTGTAGAGATGTTCCTTAAGGGAGGCCGAGTGGGCGAACCGCTTGTCGCAACCGTCGTACGTACAGCCATACGGCTTCTCCTTCGTGTGCACCCGCAGGTGCTGGATAAGGTTCGACCGGTCGGCGAAGCTCTTGTCGCAAGCGTCACAAACGTAGGGCTTCTTCGTGTTGGACTTCTTCGCCAGGCTGTAGATGCACACCTGGATCTTGAACGGCTTCCCTGGCACCGCGCCGTCTTTCTTTACCGCTGGCTCGTCGCGACGGTTGTCCGTCCCTACCGACGGTGCGGGTGGCGATGCCGCATGCGTCGCCTTCCGCTCTCTCGCCTTCGTCCAGCCAGTAGTTTCACTACTGTTGATAGAGGACAGTGGTGCGGCCAATTCCGGCTTGACCCACTCAACGACCTGCTCCATTTGTTCGCCCTCACTGAAGTCACCTCCCCTATTCCTTGGCTTGGCATCGGCAGGCGTCCAATCCTCGTCGCTCTCCTCATCGCCATCACTCCCTTCATCTTCGTCGCCCTCACGCTTCAGTTGCGTGTCGGTCGTGTACTCTGGGTCCTCGTATTCTTCTCTCTCGTACTCGCTCTCTGACTCTTTCTCCATCTCGTCAACAGCATCTCCGTCCCCGTCCAGGTGCATGGCCTCGGTCGTCGGGTGGTGCATAAAAGAACCGCCACCACCGGGCATGTCCTCGCCCTCATCGCTCTCGCTCTCTTTCTCCAGACTGTGAAGACGCTGGGTTGTTGCCATCGCTCTCTCCCGTTCTCGCCGCTCCTTGCCCTTTTTCTTGATGTCCTCCTTCTTCTTCCGCTTTTCTCCGGCGAAGGCAAGATACGACCTGGGACGCTTGGCCGCTCTCAGCTGCTCTTCGGTGTGCCTGGACGCCCACTGGTCCTGGCTGTAGACCCTCGCGTCGTCTCGTTCGTCCTCGTCGTCGTCATTAAGCTCCAGCCCTGCATCGTGGTCGTCGTCTGCATCATCTTCTGGATCGCTCTCAGTAGTGACGGTTGAATAGGGCTTCTCCTCGTCGCCCACTGCACCTGCTTCGTGGCTGTCCAGAGCGGTATAATTGTCCTGGACGCGCAGCTTGTTTAGCAAGGAGGCAAATCGCACAATGGCAGGACAGGCAAGACTCGCAAAAAAGCCTTTTCTGAGACGAGAGTACGCCTACCTTTTCGCCAAAGTGGTGCTTGATCTGCGCATTCACATAGTCGGTCAGCTTCCACAAGGTGCGGTCCTCAAGGGTCTCCAGATCGAAGGTCCAATCGTCTCCGGACTGGCCGGTGCACAGCAGAGAAAGGTAAGCCAAAATAAAGAAATGAATAAAGAAAGAAAAGGAAGCAGCCACAAGACGGAGAGCGTGCACTCACCTGACGAAGGTTTCTCGGCGAGAGGCGCTCGACTATCTTGAGCACTGAGGGGAGGGCCTCTTCGGGCAGTTGCCCAATCTTTCGGGAAAGTGTGTACTTTTGAGCCAAATCCATCACCGGATCCGCTGCAGGCACGCAACTGATGACATAAACTGTCAGTTCCGGTACTCGTTGCGCGAACCCCCCCCCCCTCTCTGTTTGCCTGGATAAGTACCTCGTGGAGGTGCTGTAGGGCTCGTAGCGGCGGCCCTGGGTTCGTGACACGCCACGGGCGACTCCCGAATCGTACGTAGATGTAGTGCTGGTGCTCGTCGTTGAGGTAGCGGCTGATGCACGTTCGCTGCGCACCCGAGGTATCAACAAAGAGGGCTTTTCGTCCCTTTTCGTGGTGCTGCTCTTGTAATGAAGCTTCTCCTTCCGAGCCTTCTTTCGGCTGCTGCCACTTTTCTCCTCTTCGTCGTCTTCTTCGGCAGGGGAGGGAGCAAGGGTGGTGTTGGTAAGTTTGTCGATTAGTTGCTGTCGTCGATGCTCATACTCGGCAGCACTTATGAATCCATCTGCCAAAAGTCTCTGAAGATTTCGCAGGTGCTCCATCGTTACGTGTACGGCAACGATCTGTTAAATGCGGCATATGATCAGCACGCAATAAACGGCGGTGGGTTATGGTCTTTCGATGAATGAAGAACATCACCTTAGACCTGGAGAAAAGCAGCTCAGAATAAAGGTGTCCTTACCTGCTGTATCTGTCTTGCCGACGAGGACAACGCTTAAGACCTTCACCCCTTTGTTTTCTTGCAGACGAAGCTTGTGGCCCAAGCAGTGATGTTCTTCTTTGCCTGTTCGTTGATTTCTTCTGTGTGGCTTCGCTTCATGGCCTTTCTGCCCAGCCGAAATTTCTTCTCCTCTACGCATGAAAGAATGTCCGGTAGGCTCTGCAGGTCACCACCATACCACCTCAGGTGGGTGGCGGCCGCGTTTAGCTATCAGCAGGCCCGTCGTCTCCTGCACGGCCAGGCACTTTTGAACCACCCTGGCAGGGCCTCATGATGCGCTCCCTCCGTGTCGCTCTCAGGTAAGAAGGCCAGAATGACCTAGCGTGCGCGAGTGCCTTTGGCCAAGAGACGCCAGAACATGCGTACGTGGGAATTTGAAGCAGGCTTTGGAGAAATGGTGCGGAAAACAACAAAAAGAAAGAACACATCGCGCGGAAAGGTGGCAAACAATCATGTTAGATTTGGACGCCTGTATCGAGAAGTTGTACAAGTGCGAGCCGATTTCAGAGCACGCGGTGAAGTGGATCTGTGAAAAAGTGAAAGAATTGCTCGTGAATGAGCCTAATGTCCTCTGCCTCTCCTCGCCGCTTACCGTCGTTGGTGATGTTCATGGGTACTTACTTATGCCGCTACTTCTTCGCAAGATTCACAGCTTATTCTTCTTCCCTCTTCTGCAGACAATTCTACGACGTGATCGAGCTGTTTCGAATCGCCGGCTACGTGCCGGACACCAACTATCTGTTTCTCGGCGACTTCGTCGACCGGTACTTTCCTTATTCTCTCCCTCTCTTGTTCCCTGTTGTAACCTCTTCTCTTCTCTGTGCGTGAACAGCGGTCATCACAGCGTCGAAACGGTTTCGCTGCTCCTCGCTCTTAAGCTTCGACATCCTCATCGAGGTATGAGTGCCTTGGTCTTGCCCTTGCCCTTGTGCGCTTATTCGACTCGTATTGCTGTGGCCTCAGCTCCCTTCCGCTTACATGCTCGTATCTTACATCTTGCGCAGTCCACCTCCTGCGAGGCAATCACGAGTCTAGGGCCATCTCACTTACCTACGGGTTCTACGCGGAGTGCAAGAAGAAGTACGGCAATCCCAACGTCTGGTACACGAAAAACCTTCTCCCTCGCATCCCCGCCTCGATGCGATGTGTGTTGTCTCATCCGTGCGTCCTGACATGCAGGAAATACTTCATGGATGTCTTTGATTTCTTGACCATCTCCGCCACCATCGACAATAAGGTCTTTGCTGTGCACGGAGGTCAGAAGAAGTTTTCACCTCACTCTCGTCGAGCTGTACCACTTCCTCCATCGTCTCTGAATCGCGTGTGTCCTCTCTCTATCGTGCAGGGCTGTCGCCCGAGATCCTCTCGCTGGACCAGATCAAGGTGCTCTATCGATTTGGGGAGATTCCCATGGAAGGCGCCATCGCCGACCTCATGTGGTCCGATCCCGAGCCCGACAAAGACGGCTTCTACCTCTCGCAAAGGTTTGCCCACTTGGCCAAGCGTGTGCGTATGCGTGCGTGTCGTGCGTAGTTTTGACGAGACGCAAAACAATGCAGGAACGCCGGTTACACATTCGGAGCCGATGTGGTGGACATGTTTCTGCGAACAAATAATCTGCAACATATCCTGAGAGCGCACCAGCTGTGCATGGAAGGCTATCAAGTACACCCACACTCAGCCCACACCGCACCCCACGCTGCAGTTGTTTTCTCACTCCATTTGTGGCCACTTTGTGCACACAGGTCTTGTGGGACGACAAGCTGTCCACGGTGTGGTCTGCACCAAACTACTGCTATCGCTGTGGCAATGTCGCCTCTGTGCTCGAGATCTCAGAGGCACGCTTTTCTCATCTATTCACTGTGTGGCAGTCGGAGCTGACGATTCCTCTTGTCCGTTGATTGTAGAGCGGAGATCGACACTTCAACGTTTTTGCTGCTGCGCCCGAGAACACGAGGGCCACGCCCGAAGCCAACGTGCCTGACTACTTCATCTGAGCGTGACTTCGCCTTAGCGCACCACTTATTTTATTTATTTTTGTACAAATAAAGTTGCCTTTTCAAGGAAACGCCCTTTGCCCCAAGAGCGTGAGTCGGCCCTTCCCAGCGCGGTTTTCACTAGAACTGGCCAACTGCAGTCTGGTATGCAAGGTACCCGTCCGCTGCCCCTGGGCACCGCACCAGCGTCGCCATGGGGCAAGCGTGGAACCGTAGCGCCCTGGCTTGCCAGTCCCTTACCCACGCCGCTGGACCCACCGCAAGACTCGCAGGCGGTCCAGGGCCGTGTGGAGGCGGGGGACATGTCGCCTGACGTGTCGCCAATTAACTCGCCCCTGGGCTCCCCCATCACTTCGCCTATAGCGTCGCCTCCGCTTAGCGCGGTGAAGTGGGAACCCGTGGATGAGCAGCAGGAACAGGAGCAGCGGCGACCATCCAGTAGCGTGCGCCCTTTGCTGGGCGGGCTCAAGAAGCCCCTGTTGCTACCAATACCGCCAGCTGGCCTCAAGAAGCCTCAGGGGTATACTGCCGCAGCTCGCATGCCCAGTTCAGCTTCGACCACGTACCCTCAGTGCGGCCAAGGGGAACGAAGAATGGAAGAGCGCCGGAGAGCAAGGCTTGAAGCGGAAGCTTGAACCACTTCCCAGCGGCCTCAACCAGAGCAGGAGGGCCGAGGTCCCCTTCTTCAAGAAGGCCCGCGGTGGCGGTCAAGATGCACAGTCTGAAGATGGCGACAACAGGTCGCCTCACCGTTGCAAAGTGGAGGCCAAGTCGCCGCGGTTGCTGCCTCTTGTGCCCATATCTCGAGCTACTCCTTCACCTGCACCTTCGCCATCACCTGCTTCATCACCCACACAGCCCACTACGCCACCCAACCGCACCGCCGATGAACTGTCGTGCAACAGGGGAGAGGAGGGACAGCAGGACGATCCTGAGCTCAGAGAGGTGGTCAACAAACTCCTGTCATCACCCGCCTACGCAGCCTCTGAGCATCTTCTGTGTCCGCTTACCCGCGAGGTCATGTTTGACCCCGTATTTGCAGAGGTTCGGCTCCTTGACACTCCACAGCGGGCTCGCACAAATGTCATTGACGAAAGTGCGAGCAGGATGGCTTCACATACGAAAGGAAGGCTATCGAATCCTGGATCAAGCACCGCCTGCCATCGGAAAGCTCGAGCGACATCAACCGGGCTGTGTTGGGTCCTAACGGCGACCAAGTGTCCCTAGCGGCCTTGCGTTCCAACAAGTTCGTACAGATTGCGGTCGAGCGCTGGCGCCGCAAACGGCAAGCGGTGGAGTTCCTTTTGCCCTCTGGCACCAGTGAACTGGCCATCGCCATACGTTTGTGCGGCACACTGGAGCAGGTCAGTGCCTTTCAGAGGAGCCACTTCGAGAAAGCCCAGCGGCTCCACCAGATCGAGCTTGAGCTGCGCGAGGTGCAGCGGAGGGAGCACGAGACACTCCGAGCGGCCGCAGCAACGGAAGAGCACGCTGCAGCCAATGAGCTGCGCATATACGCGATCGACAGGCAGCTGAGAGAACTCACTAGCGAGCTGGACCAGCTGCGAACAAAGCACGCTGGCGAAACGGAGAAGCTGGCCTCGCTCCAACTGGAGGCTGCATCCCTTAGTGATCGCACCAAGTCTCTGCAGCACTCAGGGTATGCAAGCCCCACACTCACGCAGGGTCAATGGCTCAATAGGGGGTGGCCCAGGGCGTCATTGTTCTGCGAAGCGGAGGAATCCAAAGCCCAACTGGATAATGTATGGTGCCAAAGCATCTCCCATCGGGCGCAGCTTGAAGACGCCAGACGACGGGGCCACCTCATGAACAAGCTTATCGACGATCACCCTGACTTGGCTTCGGTGCTGCGGCGAAAAGTTGAGCTGTCATCGGTCGGTCTGGACGAACTACGGAGGGAGATAGACACCATACAGCAGGGGCTCGCCGAGGACATCTGTCGTGGGTCACGGTACCACCCTGCCGCAGTGTAAGATTAAGTTTGGTGGTCTAAGTAGTGTATCTGCAGCACTGCACTGGGCAGTGAGTCAAATCGCATGGAACTGCTGTTGCGAGCTTGCGATCTTGGTTCGCGCGAAGCTCGGTATCTGCTGGGTAAGTGCTACATGCGGTGCGGTGATAACGAGTCTAGGGTAAGCTCCCCACCACGTGACTGGCGAAGTGTCTCACACAATCTTCGTATAGGCCAAAGCGGTGGCCAGCTTCATGCAGATCGCCGCTGATGGCTCGGAGCAAGATATATGGGCTACCAAGGCAATGTACCGTCTTGGCTTGTGTCACCAGCAAGGGATACATGTAGCGGCTGATCCGTCGGTCGCCTTCTGCTACTTCTCCAGTGCTGCTGATCGGTGCGTAGGAATGTGGTTTCACATGATATCATCGTGGCCTAACGGAAAGAGGCAGAGGACACACTCGAGCCCAGTGTATGGTGGACAGGGCGGAGTGATGGCTCGTGAATTTGGTCATCCACTCCCAAATACAATTCGGTAACGCACAGAGACTAAGCTGCACAACTGGCCGGTTCACAAAGGCAGTATCTAGACAGAGACCTTCAGTACACTGCAAACGTTGATGGACGGGGAAAGGAGTGTGTTTTTCCAAATAAAGGCCGGGTCGTCGTAAAAAGAAAATAACCATTTTTTACAGAAGGGACAGCGCAGCGCGAAAGATATGAGACTTTTTTCTTGCGCGGCCTAAGATAAGTTCCCAACAGGGTCTGTTTTTGTATGTAAGACCTGCTCAATTGGGATGTTTTGTTTGTTAATCGTGTTCAGAACCTGCTGAACTTGTCCGCCGCAGGAAGTTTTGGTTGCGGTTTTGATGAAGCCAGCACGTAGGTCCATGGGCAACTCACCGTTGTGGGGCAAGTTGCCGGCAGGGCTGCCGCCACTGCCGAAGTCGCCGAACAAACCTCCTCTCCCCGCTTCTCCTGCTCCTCTTCACCACAGCCCCCCTACTGTCAGCCCCCTCCGACAAGACAGAGTCCCTGACGAATGTGGCGAGCTTGAGGACTTTCCTGACATGTCTCCCATCAACTCCCCTATCACCTCGCCCATATCCACCCCGGTCCTCGTCGGGTCTGGCGTTCTGCCTGACTACGAGGAGGTGGAGGGTACCTTCGAGCAGTTGCCCAGCATCATCGAACAGGTTCAACAGCACCTCCAACCACACCAGCTGAGCGTTGCCACCCCGAAGACCGCCGACAGCTGCCCCGACAGAAAACGAAAACGACCCCGCGATATGATGAGCCCGAAGAAGACTTCCCCCACGTCTTCAACACCTTCTTCCTCCTCAGCCATCCCTCCAGCTTTGCCGGTAGTTGCTTCCATCCCCTCCTTCGCCTCTAGCCACGCCAACCACACACAAGTCCAGAACAACGGAGCGGCAACCAGCGAACAAAGCGGCAATGATCACAAAAGCATGCAGACACGAGGCATTGGTAATGATCAGGGGAGCGCACCACCGCCCTCCAAGAGAGGCAGGCCGGCCAGTGGCACTGGGTCGTCCGTTCATGCGTTTGCTGCATCTCCGACCTTGGCCACGAAGCAACCGTCCACTGGCCTTCCTTCACCTCGCATCCAGCCCGGCCTGGACCAGGTTAACCAGGAGGAACCGGCGTTTGTGGGAGCGCTCACGGAGCTACTCAACTCACCCATGTACAAGGCGCCCCAGCATCTCCTGTGCTCGCTCACAAACACTGTAATGGAAGACCCAGTCATTGCCGCCGGGGTAACTACCTCCCTCACCACTGCTGGGTCTTTGCCTGACTCTCTTTCTCTGCATAGGACGGCTACACATACGACAGAAAGTCGATTGAGGGCTGGATCAGACAGCGACTGCCGGCCGATGGCATCAACAACGACGTGCCCGTGCCCGGGCCTCATGGCGACCTTGTGTCTTTGTCGGGGCTCATCCCCAACCGCTCCACCAGGGACGCAGTCAATCGCTGGCGTCGCCGCAGGAAGGTGTTGAAGAAGACTATCCGGCAGGACTTCAGTGAGTCTGCTGTGGCACGTAGGCTGCGAGATAGTCTGAGCGACCTTCGTGCACGCGAGCTAGGGAACTTTGAGCACGCTCAGCGGCTGAGCGGAATCGAGAGCGAGCTGGTCAAGCTGCACGAGCAGGCCGAGCAGCTTTGCCGCGCGGGTGAGGAGAATGCAGGACTCATCGTCCAACAGGCGGCCGTGGTGGCGCAACACGACTCCCACATAGGAGAGGCGGAGGAGCAGCTGCGCGAGCTGGCTCGCCGACTCGAGGCGTTGAAGGCGGCGCAGGAGAACGAGAAGCGCAGACTTGAAGCCCTCCAGCAGGAAGCTGTCTCGATCCAGCACGAGACGGACTCCCTGCAGAAGAGCTCCGAGACCCTCAAGCAATCCGGGTGCGTACCTGCAGGTTGGTGGCTGTTGGGTGTAGGGCGACCCTGCTTAAGAAGGGTCTTATTGGCACAGGGCGGCGTTGATACAAGAACGGGAGGAGAAGAAGGTCGAGCTGGAGCGGAAGTGGGGAGAAAGCCTGGCCTGCTTCGCTCAGTACTATGAGTCCCGTAAGCTCGGTGCCGAACTGCAGCATGTTATCGAGGAGCATCCGGACTCGCGTAGCCTGCGTCAGAAGCTCGATCGCTCGAACCATGACCTAGAGACCGTTCGCAAGGAGATCACTGACCTCCAGAACACCCTAGCCACCGAACTATGTTGCCGTGCCAGGTGCCAACTTGTCCACTGGAGCTAGAGGGGGTAATGCCTGGTGTGCTGACCTGGGGTCTGGGCAGGTTGTTGGACTCGGAGGACCCGACCAGGATCGAGATGCTCCAGCACGCCTGCGATCTAGGCTCAACCGAAGCGCAGTACAAGCTAGGCAAGCATTACCTGCGTCTCGAGGAAGACCAGGAAGACCAGGTCTCGACACGTCACCGCCCTGCCTGTCACATGTGACATAGGAGTGTTTGACGCTAAACATGATCACATGGCAACGCACACTACACAGGCCAAGGCGCTAGCTTATTTCATGAAGGTAGTGTCATCGGGGCTCGAGGAGACGGGGCACATCCGATCGGGCTTGAGCATTCAGGAGAGCGCCCTGGTCAGCAAGGCCCTCTACAACGTCGGCCGATGCCACCGCCGCGGAGTGGGCGCCCCCGCCGACCGCGTCCTCGCCTACCGCTACTTTGCCATGGCTGCCGACAGGTACGGACGGTGTAGCGCCATGCAGTAGCGTGAGTGTTGATGCTGAGAAGGGTGAGCCACAGCGGACATGCGGCAGCGCAAAACATGATGGGGGACGCCTACAACGAGGTAGACGGCGTGTTTCCGCGCGACGTGGAGATGGCCTTCAAGTACTTTGAGAGGAGCTCGGCCCAGGGCGACAAGATGGCCACCTACAACTTGGCTATCCTCTACCAATCCGACGAGATCAAGGCCAAGGACGACAGACACGTGCGCGCCCTCCCTTGTCTCATCGCCGTCCGCTCCCTAGGTGCGTGGTGGGTGAGGATCACGATTCGGTCATCGTCCCGGCTGGCGTCGTTGCCCTGCTTGCTCTGCTGGGCGGCGATGTTTTCCACCTGCTCCTTGATCCACTTCAGCTCCTCCTCGTGAAAGGCGTTCGTGTCGTCCACGCTCAGCCTGTCCATGCACGTGAGGCTATGTGCGGCGCCCTCTCTTCTGCGCACCGGAGAAGGTCAAGAGGGAGACGTGCCTGGTCTTATTGTATTTGATGTTGTAGTAGTCATTTACCATGCGCGACGCCTCTGCTCCTTCCTGCTCCCAGTGAGTGGACCCCACTAGGCCACTAGCCCCGTGACGACACGGCACAGTACGGCACGCACAGCACACAAACGTACACTCTCAGGTATGTGTGTCCACAGCGTGCAACCCAGTAGCCATACGCTCTCCTTCTCCTGCACGTGTGCAACCGATGAGGCCATTTACAGACACGAACATGTAGCAGGCTCTCGTACAAGCCGGACGGCGGTGCGGTCGAGGAAGACGAGCTTGTCGGGACGCAGGGCGCACACGCCGGCGATGATGGGTTTCACCTTTTCGTAGTGGCCCTTGTAGAACTCGTGGTTGCCCGCCAGCACGAAGATGCGCTCCCAGCCCTGTTCCCTCTCATCTCTTGCCGACGCACAGAAGGGTCGATCGGCAAGCTGGAGAAGGAAGCGCTGGTAGTCCGAGCCCACGTGCGGGTAGCCAATGTCGCCCAGAAGGGCCAGGTAGGGGGCGGTGGCAGGCACCTCCGGCAACTTCCCTTCTCTCATCTCCAAATGCACGTCGGATAAAATCTGCAATCGAAATTGCGGCTTAGAGCCACCTTGTTCAGCCTCCATCTCCAGGCCAGAGCACTGTCTCCCTGTGATTTTGATTCGATTAATAAAATTAAAATTCAATTGTAAAGTGTAAATATTTGCCACTTAGAAAAAGGAAATGAAAAGGGAACGCGACCACTGTCGACACTGCTAGCTCTCTATTTCGCCCACCTACCTCCGCCGAGCAGCCGCTAATCCCTACAAGCAACAAGAATGTTCATGCAACTGCCGGTGCGTTGTCGTGTCTCGCGTTTGATTGCAGATTTGTCTTAATGTTGCATCCTGTGCAGCAAGAGGGGGGTCAGACCACGACTTGCACCGTGAGCGAGGATGTGAAGACCAGGTTCAAGGCTTTCAAGACCGGCAAGAACCAGGCCAACAACGCCTTCATCAGTACCTACCCTCTTCAACGATTCCGACGATCAACCTTTTTTTTAACCCTCTAGGGTGCGTGCAGTGAAGATCAACCCTACCGCTCTTGAAGTTGTCGTGGAGAACCTCCTCGAGAACGTTTCGATCAGCGAGATTGCCGACGAGCTCCCTGAGTCGGCTCCTCGCTACATCGCCTACAGGTACACCACTTTTCCCCAATCTGTACGCACATCACTCGCCGGACCTTAGACTTGAACCCACGCACAGCTACAAGTGGGTACACGACGATGGCCGTGTGTCGTTCCCCCTGGTGTTCGTCTTCTACTGCCCCAAGGGCATCAACACCAAGCTCAACATCCTTTACGCTAGCACCAAGCCTGTCCTCACTGAGGCCCTTCAGGTCCAGAAGGTTCGTCTTCTTCCCCTTCTCCTGCAACTGAAGGACATTATTGACACGCAACGCCACCAACCAATAGCTCTTCTCGGTCGCTACCACCGAAGAGCTCACGGAGGAGTGGCTCAAGGACAAGCTCGCCTTCTTCAAGTAATCCTCCCGTCCTAACTTGTAGACTTCGTGTACACTCTACACCACCTCCCAATACATCACCTCTCGTGTATTACTATCACTTCTACTTTTGCCTGCGCCATCTCTTCATGTAAAGGGGCTTGCTTATGGACTGGGGATGTCTTGTTTTTCAATATCTGTCCCTTCTTCCTCGAAGAACTCTCTCACATCACCTTCCTCGTCTCTATCAACACCTCTTCACACGAAAGCACTGTCCAATGACTGGGGGCCTCACTCTTCGCTCTTGGGCTCCTTGTTCTTCTTCCCCTTTCCTCCCTTCTTCGACGCCGCCATATCACTTCCTTTCCCTTTACCGCTGCTTTCTTCTTCGCCGTCCGCGACCTTCTTCTTTTTCTTCTTCTTGCTCTCCTTCTCTTCACCAGCGTCCTTGGCCTTCGTCTCCTCTGGTTCGGCGGGCGTCTTCACGATGGTGGGGATCTTCCTGGCATCGTCGTCCACCTTTTCCTTGCCCTTGCCCTTGCCCTCCTCTTCCGCCTCAACGTGCTTCTCCTCGTCGTCGACGGCCTTCTTCTCGGTCGAGCCTTCGATTACCCACTCGTCCATTTCCTGCGGCACCTCGAACGTCGGCCGCGGCTGTCGCGTAGCAAGAAGCAAAGAAGATGCGCAACAAAATCAAATCATCATGAGACTTGCCGGCTCCGCTACGGCCAGCAATAAAAATAAAGAAATGAAACGAAGACGACGGAGACGAAGAAAGAAGGCCGGGAGGGGTACCGAGTAGGTAGAACGGAGCCGGGGCGAAGTGTTTCGGCCACTACCCAAATCACGAGGGCTCAAGCTCTGCGTGTAATACAAGTGTCAGTATGGACTGTGCTGTGGGAGATAGCAAGCCGGCAGTACCTTGGCACCATTGTCGCGAGGGGACTTTGAGTCTCGTGGTGTCTTGCCATCTCGCGGTGTCTTCTTCGATTTCGAGTCCTTCTTTTCGGACTTCTTATCTTTCTTGTCCTTCTTGTCCTTGAGCTTCGTCAAATCGAGATGTTGTTCCGCCTTGGCCTTTGTCTCCTTTTTCTCTTTCTTCTCCTTCTTCGCGTTCATCTTCCCTTCTGGCCAGCGTACTCTCGCTTCCTAACGGACAAAACGGAAAGAAGCGCCTTGGTTCGTGCCCCAAGAGCAACCGCCAGAAGGGAAGCCCAAATAATTGTTTGTCATAAAACGGATATTAATTGGCAAAAAAAGAAAAGAGATAAAAAAAGCATATTTCCTGCAAGGAAAAAGGCAATAAATCAAAATGAGGAAGGCGGCCTGGTCGTAGGTGGAATGTCGCAGATAAAAGAGGGAGCAGACCTACGGCAGATCGGACGCGCATCGCGCGGATATCGAGCGTTGCTGGCCGGTCACGCCTATCAGCATGTCTCTCAAGCCCGGCCTCGTCCAGGCGGCCTGTGCGCATTCATACACAACACAACCCGAGAACAGCAAGCAAAAGCACACGATGTTCAAGTGGATGGTGGCATTGGATGGGTCGGACAACGCACGGGAGGCGTTCTACACGTGTCTCGCTCTCATGGACAAGAGGCGAGACGACCTATTCCTCGTCACCACCGTGCAGAGCACTCCCCTCTCCCTCGGTACGTGCGTGCCATGGGAGCCCTCACAACTCCAAGTTGTGCTGCTGTTGTTGGTGTTGACTGAGGCGACGGCGGGAATGATGTGGGCGGTGGTAGGCGGGTACCAGAGATACAGCGATGAGATTGAAGAGACGCACAGGAAGTACCTGCTCCAGTACAGCCGCCGCTGCGACGAGGAGGGCGTGAAGAACTACAAGCCCATCCTCGCGCGCGGGAGCCAAATCGGGCGCATGATCTGCGCCGCGGCCGAGCAGAAGAACGTCGACTTCCTGGTTGTCGGCCGGCGCGGCATGAACCGGTTCTCGCGGCTTCTCACCGGCTCCACCTCCAAGTACCTCTTGGAGAACGCCCCCTGCAACGTCATCGCAGTCAAAGGCACCACGCGCCGCGTCCTCCACCGATTGCTCGAAGTGTTGTGTGCGTGTGTGGTCTGACGTTGCAGGCGCATGTGTGCAGGCTACTATCTGACGGAAGAGCATGACGCGAGCGCAGCGGAGATCCAGAAGCTGGAGGAGCAGGAAAGGCAGAGGCGCATGCAGGAAGACCTGGGCAAGAGCGAGGAGCACTACTGCTCCAGGGACGAGATCAAGGAGATCGAAGAACGCGAGAGGATCAGACGCATGAGGCACGCCTCACACACGCACGCACAGCTTCACACAACAACATAACAGACTAGTGAGCCAGAGAGGCCATGCTAATGATGACGGCGATGATGATGCGCAGGGAGAGGGAGGACGAGTCCACGCGCGTTAGGCAGGGCGAGCAGACGGCGGGTATGATCAGGCACCTGAGGGAGCTCGAGGAAGAGAGGACGAGGCGTGGCGGGCCGCAGGAGCAGTACGGCGGCAGGCTGGGCGAGAGGATTGAGAAGCTCCAGACCTATGAATGAAGCTCCCCCTGGACAACCTGGCGCCAACCGTGACCGCGCGAGAGGGCAGCAGCGCTCGCCACGAGAGCATAGAGCAGGGAAAGCACGGATAAAGCGAGCTTTATCGCATGAAAGTTGAAGCTGTGTGTGCGTGCCGCAGTGTCTGCATAGCAGTCTCAACACGTATGCGTGGAAACGAAAAAGAGCAAAATTGCGACTGAATAACTAAATGACGGTGGTGAATCGCAGCGATGGGGGTGTTGCGCATGGTAGTAGGGAAGGCCCTCCACCCTTTTACTTGCTGATGGCATTCACGAGCCTGTGTTGATAAGCAAGTGATTAGAATGAAAAGACCCACCCACGCAAGCACTGACTGGATGATTGAAGAGGAGAGGCCACGCACCAATCCAATCCCTCGTGCAAACCTTAAAAGGCAAGAGGCGTAGGGGGCACAAAGTGGAGGCGAATAAGGTCAGTGTTGGCAGACGAGGGAGTTCAAGTAACTGTGGGCGTGCGCGTTGAAAGGAGGCGCAGAGCAGGGCAGGCAGGGCAACTGTTGGCGTACCGTGTCCCTTGATGGCCGAGGTCTTGAAAATGGCCCACTGCCTCTGCTTGAGCGTGTCGAGGCCCAATGCGTTCGACACTGCACCGGCCATGGCGCATTGAGATTGAGCGAGGCTCGCTTTGGAGGAAAACCAACAACGACAGCGCGTACCCTCTGCTTCGGTGAGCGCTCCCGGTAGGTCCTGCTTGTTGGCAAACACCAGCAGAGCTGCCGTCTTCAACTCCTCCTCCTGTCCTCCCACAAACGTGAGTGCACACCTCAACACTTGGCACAAGCTTGCAAGGAAGGTGGCCAATACGTTGAGCATGGCCATAAGTTCGTCCTTGGAGATGCCCAGTCGCTCCGAATCAGAGCTATCCACGACGTAGATGACCGCTGTCGCGTTCTTGTAGTAGCATCGCCAGTATGGCCTAACACCGACGTCGACGCATGCCGTCAGAAAGTAGTGGACGGGACGTGCACAACAAGGCACGTGGGTGCTCCACGTACCGAATGGAAGTCTGGCCGCCCAGGTCCCACACCTGGAACGTGACGTTCTTGTAGGTGACCGTCTCCATGTTGAAACCGATTGCTGTGCGGTGCGTGCAGGCACCAGATGCGCCCAGATTGATTAGATGGAGAGCTGCGAAGCGGGCGGGTGTGGGCACGGGCTGCAGCGTACTGGGAAGGGTGGAAACCACCTCGCCGCACTGCAAGCGGTAGAGGATGGTCGTCTTGCCAGCACCGTCAAGGCCGAGGATGAGGATTCGTATATCCTTGTCCCAACCAAAAAATCGCGAAAACAGACTCGAAAACAAGTTGCCTGAATCTTTCCGGTAAGTCACCCACGATCCAACAGAGGGGTCAAAATCAACAACGCACCCATGTCGTGTCTGTCCGGCTGGCGTTATCGAAGCGAGCCCGTGTGTGTTTTTTTCGTTCGTTTCTTTTTTGTTGGCTTCAAAGAAACTTCGTGCCAATTGTTACTAACGGCTGCACAAAACCGACTTCAGTCGGTCTTCGCAGTCAGTCGGTCTTTCACTGGGCAATCCTCTAAGCTCAAACTCCCCCAATGGGTCGCGTCCATTACTTGTAAGTTTTTTTGTCTCTCTTTTTGAGAACGTAAAGCCCAGCGCCTGAGACCGAGAGCTGCCTTGCTTGAGGAGCAGCATCAGGGGGATCAATCCCTGATCAGTCAATGAAGATATTGTTGAAGTAGGTCGAGCACAGCTTCCGCACGTCATCTGCACACGAACGTTAAGCATCAGTGAAAAAAAGAAAAAAGAAAAAAAAAGAACAGCAACATGCGGAGGGCGCAAGTCGTTACCATTGATCTCGAGGAGGTTGGCGTTCTTCTGGTCGAAGATAACGAAAAACTCCCTCTGATCGGACTTGCGGCCGACCACCCAGCCATCGTTCTGCGTGCGCACCATCAGCTCCGTCACGCTCTCTGACGCCCTGCACGCACGCAACCAGCCTGTCAATCGCTGACTCACCACACGCACGCACACAGCCAATCGCAATGGTGCGCATGTGTTGTTGCCATGTGTGCGCGGGTCGTGTACTTTTCAAAGTCGGCGTGCATGTCGTTGAGAATCTTCATGTGCTCTCGTGAGATAGCGAGACCTGGTTGACAACACGACCGGGGAGTGGCTAGCCCGTTAAGCAAAGCGTTCATTTGTACGAACGAGTTAACAGGGCAAACGGTTCACGAGAGAGGCCCCACGGTACCCTTCTTCTTGATCGACGTCTTTAGCGCGAGGTTCATGTGATTGAAGTAGATGTAGCGATAATCGTCGGCGTACCTACAAGCAGCAGCGTCGAAGAGAGGAGTGAGCGCGCGCGCACAAAAACGGGACAGACGTGACGCGTATAAAGAGGGGGAGAGTCGAGGGGTACCCCTGCTTCTTGGTCCAGTGGTCGGTGAGGATGGGCGTGAGGAACTCGAGCTGAGGAATGACGAACGTCCGCAGCTCGGAGAAGAAGCGCGCATCCAGTTTGGTCGCGTCCCTCACCAGGAACAGGCACGTCGTTTCCATCATCTGGCGCACGCGCGCACGCAAAAACGGTGAGCTCGACACGGACGGACAGACTGCACCCAATGAAAGCGGGTTTTTATACCTGGAATATGATGAGGTTGTAGGAGCGGCCTTCGAAATCGACCTGCGGCTGCTGGCCGTTGGGCGTGTGATGGTTGTGCGATCTTGAGATGTGTGTTGTGTTGTGTTGTGTTGTGTTAATACAACAATCGAGCGGGCACGTGCTTGCTGTCGACGGCAGCATGCGGGAAGAGGAGCGATACCGCGATAGCTGGATGAGGGGGCAATGCATGGGCAGGCCACTAACAGTCGGCGGTACGTCCTGCGGAGCTTGCATGTAGCCGTCCCATTTGCCATCAAACAAGCGCCTGGGTGGTTGTGTGCGAATTGCTCAGTAATTTCTTCGATTTTCGCTGCCAAAAGCGGAGTGGGCGTGGGCCGAGACGCACTTGAGGAAGAAGTAGGGGACGGCGTTGGGCTTGCTGGTGGGCGACACCACCTGTTACGCGCCATTCAGTCAGAAACGGACCGCCGCGTACGTACGCGGCCACCTGCTGTGGTCGGGGAGGTCGTACCGGCCAGACCTGCTGCTTCTGGTCCTTCCATTTCTTGAAGGGCGGGAGCAGATGATTAACCAGGTAGTGGTACCTGAAGCAGGGGATGATCGAACACGTCAGCGTTGCCGCCGCAAAAGAGAGAAAGCAGTCACCACATGGTCTCTCTCTCTCTCTCTCTCTCTTTCTCTCTACCTCTCCCCCTCTCCCTCTCTCTTGCTCTTGCGTGTGTGCACGTACATGATGCGCATGTCATCCTGCTCCAGCCCGCTCCACACCAAGTGGTCCCTGGGCGATGTCACAAAGTCAGACTCGCATTCGGACAATCACGACCGGAGCGAAATAGAACTGGGCAACCCCGGCGGGCGAGGTACCGGTAGAGGAAGCACGAGTATTCGATGGTGGGAAAGTTGTTCTCCGTCCAGTTGATGAACGACTGGATACGCAGGTACACGTTCTTGTCGACCGGCAGGAAGTGCACGCCTAGCCCATCCCCCCCACCGCCAATCACATGCGTTGGCGATCTATGCGTGCGCAGTGCTGGCCGCACGGGCAGTACCATCGAGGGCAGAGAAGAGATCGACGGTTCTGAAGTTGATCGTGGGGGCGTAGTGGCCGAAGAAGTCGGAGAGCCTCTCTCGCAGGCCGTCCTCCTTGCTCTCGCTTACGATCTGGGCCATGCTCCCATTGAACAGCTGGTGGCGGCCGTACGCGTGAGGTCAGTTCACAACTGATGCCGCACGCTACGCGGGGATCGTGGTATGTACGCGGAAGGTCTTGTAGGCCTGTTCGACAACCCGCCGGAGTGTGGCGTCAGAGAGTTCTTCGGTTTCGTATTCGTTGGTCGTCGTGCCGTCCTTCGCGCGTGCCGTGGCCGGGTTGTTGGCCGCCTGGCCGACCATCGCGAGCGCACGCGGGTCACACTCACCGCCTCTGAGGCACCTAAAGAAACGTTTGAGGCCTCAGGCAAAGCGTACCAGGACCATCCATACGTCCGGCTCGCACTCGTAGAAGGCCTGCCTGGTCTTCTCCAAGTGCACAGCTTCACAAGGCCGGTCCTTGGAAAAGGTCCTAACAAATAAATAAAATAAAATAAAAGGAGAGCAACTTGGCCGAATCAAATGGGTTGGAGCAATGGTAAGGAGTATGCACCTTGTGAAGTTGATGAGGGCCTCGCTCAGTCCAATGTCGGACTGTTGACGATTGAGGGGAGTGGAGGGCGGCCAGTAGTAAAGAATCTTTTCGTGCTCTGTCTCTTCGGTAGGGCCAAGCCTCGGATCAAACACGAAGAACCGCGCCAGACTACTACCCACGAAGCTCATCCTGTGGCCAATTTGTGGGTAAAAGATACCTTACGTTTCGAGAGCTTTCTCTTCCATTTTCCTGAATTGCTGCTTTTTTTTTCTTAAAGAATTTGGTTAAGATGTAAGACAACATTCGCTACATCACCCACAAAATAGCAAAAAACACCAGGCCTACACCCACAAAGACCATGAAAAACCTGGAAAAAGCACCCACATGGGCCAGAATACCCCTCCCCCCAATGGAAACTAAAGAAGAAACAATACAATATCTACAAAAAGTACACAGAACACAAGCAAGACATAAAACACAAACTCAAAAGAGAAATAGAACACAGTATCAACAAAAAAAAAAAAAAAAACACAAAATCCTTCCTACTAAACATGGACCACCATAAAAATGACCCAAAAAGCTTCTGGAGAAGGATTAGTCCCAGGAAACAAAACAACTACACAATCAAAGCAGCAGACCCTACTATCAACCAAACAAAAAGGGACCCCTCTGACATCAACAAAATATTCAAAAACTTCTGGAAAGACCTATATAAAAGGGGAACCTTCTCCAACAATAACAAACCATGGTTCAAAACAGCAAAAAAGATCCCCCCTGATGAAGCAAAAGACCTAGAAAAACCTATCACGATGGAAGAATTACAATATGCCATCAAACAGGCCAAACAGGGAGCCCCAGGCACAGATGCCATAGATGCAACCATCCTCAAAGCCCTTCCC
Organism: Acanthamoeba sp. SK_2022b; assembly: GCA_027943245.1. NCBI lineage: Eukaryota > Discosea > Longamoebia > Acanthamoebidae > Acanthamoeba > Acanthamoeba sp. SK_2022b. The sequence goes on from JANDJZ010000043.1 coordinate 108,939, forward strand.
ATTCCTGCACTAGACATCCTAAGACAAGCAATGAGTCAACTGCTCACCCAAAGTGCGAAACTTCTAAAAGAATGGAAAACAGCCAGAATCATCCTCCTACCCAAAGAAGGCAGCCCACAAGATCCCGCCAATTACAGACCCATATCCCTCCTACAAATCCTCTATAAAGTATACACACACACCCTAACTCAACGACTAAACATCGTCCTTAACAAAAACATCATCAACAAGAGCCAATTGGGATTCAGAAAAGGAATGGCACCCCAGTCAGATGCCTAACAAACATCATCGAAGAAGCCAACCTCACACAAAAAGAACTTCACCTCACTTACATAGACTGCAAGAAAGCATTTGACTCCATACACCAAGAAGCCATATTCACTGCCTTAGAGAACTATGGAGTAGGTTACAGAATGACACAAACCATCAAGCAGCTCTACATAAACTGCAACTCCCACCCGAACATCAACAACATCCAAGGAAAAAACTTCAACATCGAAAGAGGGGTTAGGCAAGGAGACACCCTCTCCCCCCTCCTATTCATCACCACCATAAATGGAATACTAGACTGGATTGAAGAAGGACAGGAAGGCTATACCATGATGCAAAACCTAAAAATAGGAGCTATAGCCTACTGTGACGATATAGTCCTGGTACCTCATCTAGAAAAGAGACCAAAAAACTATTCAAAAAAAAAAATGAAAACCTTCTGTGAATGGGCAGGACTAGAAATTAATCCCAAAAAATCTGCCTACACCAACAACTGCCCAATCATCAAAAAACCAAACACTAAAACCAATCTGCTAGTCACTGAAAAAACAAAGAATGGCCTCTCAATCACATCACCCATTACCACAATCAGTCACAACCAGACATACAAATACATGGGAGTCCTACTCAGAATGGACCTAAACTGGGACGAACAACAATCACACCTGGAAAAAAAGTTCACCCAATTCCAGAACCTCATACAACATATAAAACTCAATACAGACCAAAAGGTCTATGTCTCAAATGCAGTCGCCAACTCATATATAGCATACAGCATGACTGTAGTACACTACCCAACCACTTGGCTAAAAAAACTTGATAGAAAAGCCTCTGATGAAGAAATAAAAACCCTAATGAACTATGCCTGCAAACCAGGTACCCTCACCCTAAAAGACCATCTCCAAACCAACATCTCATTTGAAAAAGAAAGAGAAAAAATCCACTGCACCAATATAGCAGAAGAGGAAAGCAGCAGTTACCTCATACACTACCCCTCCCAAACCCTGTATGTATTTACAGATGGATCATGCCAAGGGGAGAAATGTGGAGGAGGTGTATACTTTGGACCTAAGGCAACACGAAACCACAGCTTCAGAGCAGAAGTCGCACCCATCTCCACCACACTAGAACTACTAGCAATAGAGGAAGCCCTCATGGTAGTTCCTGCAAAACTCAACATACACATCATTACTGATTCTAAGGCAGCCATTGACACACTTAATAACTACCATAAATGGCCACACAAAAAACAAAAGAACACCATAGCCGAAGCAACAGTAAAAAGAATCCTCCTACTAAACAAAGAGATTAAGGACGCAGGACACACGGTCACCTACTCCCATATATTAAGCCATGTAAGCAAAAAAAATAAGGAAGCCACAGAAAAGGGCAAAAACTATGAGCAAATATTCCTAAACAAAATAGAAACAATCAAAAACCTACCCCCAGGTGACTTCAACAACTACATAAAAGGAAACGAAGAAGCAGACAAACTGGCTAACCAGGGCACCCTCCTCACACCCAACATAAGGAAATGGGAAATCCAATACATGGCCAACAACGCCACCCCCTGTGATGAAAAAGGCACCCCAATAGAAGGCTGTCTCCGCAAGTGGGTAATGAAGAAGAAGATTGCTACCCACAATACACACACTCAACAGAAGAACAACACCACCAATTACAAAGGTAAAGAAGATAATAAAAGAAGCTGCAACACAGAAAAGGCTGCGTAGACAAACTCCCTATGTGGTTCACCAGCCTCCCAACTAGAAAACTACAACCACAGGGAAGGAAAAGCAGGTAATGTCCCCTCAGCCCTAATTGCCTGTCTCCACACAATCTATGGGATCCAGAAAAACAAAGCCAAAACCATTGCCATACTACTATGCACAAATGTCACTCACCACTACCAAAGCCTTTGGAAAGAACGGTGCAAACTACTTTACGACCCTCTTACTTGGAAGAAAGCTGTAGAAACCGCAAAAATCTCCTTAGCCGAAATGTACAAATAAGAAAACAAACAAACACAAAGGCCCCCGGCCCGGTGTGTATTGGAGGGCACAAACCCCAGACCCACTGAGCAGGCATCCAATACGCCGCCAACACAAAAAAAAAAAAAAAAAAGATGTAAGACAACATTCACACACCTACCCTCCTCCATTGGCTGATGCTGGGTAAGGGCAAGGCCCACAGGAATACACCATCAAGCTGATTTGGATTTTGACTGTGCTCTCCTTCTCTTTCAGCTTCTTGTTGAGTGTGTGTGCATTCATCAATGAAGTACCCTCCCTGCACTCTTATTCTCCTGTGGTACCTCTGGCCCCTGCTGTTGCTTCCTCTCCTTGGCTTACTGCTTATCATTTTCCTTCTCCTCCATCACATTTGGCTTTCACTTCTTCTCCTCTTGTTCAGCATCCAGCCTCTGGATGGTCATGCTTGTGCTTGGTTGGGCAGCCCACAACCTAAACTCAGTTTTATCTATCCAAAATTAGAATTCAATTTTGAAAATGACTGGACCTCTCATTTGATGAATGATACTGCAGATGTTCCCTACACACTCCCACCACAAAGCTCTGATGCAGATGTCCTGCTTGAAATGCAAGCCCATTGCAAAGAACCCCTCTTCTTGCACTCTGAGCTTGCTAGGTTCATAATTTGGAGAGTGCTGAGGCTGCCTCCCTAACTCCCACCCAGATTCAAACCATGTTCCATTCTCACTCCACACTCTGCTGCTGCCTCTCAGTGCAAGATGTACATCAATCAGGCTCAAAAGCGTCATAAAAGGGGGCTGAGCTACAGGGAACAAGGTTTAAAGAGCTAGTACCAAGAATATATATTTCATGTAAAGTGGGTTGGCTGACCCCTTGGGCAGGGTTGAATTCACAGCCACATGCAAGAACACAATGGGGGAGATGGATTAGTGGTGTGATTGTCATGCGCCAGGCCTCTGATGCACAAAATTTAATCTGCCTGTTGCTGCGGTGTGCATAGTGGTTTGGTGTTGTAGTGTTCAGGCCTCTGATGCACAAAATTTAATCTGCCTGGATCTCCTTGCCCATCATTTGCTGCGGTGTGCATAGTGGTTTGGTGTTGTAGTGTTCAGGCCTCTGATGCACAAAGTCATCATAAACTTTTGTGTATGTGCAAGGGTGAGCCTGATGTGGTGCACACCGCAGCAAATGATGGGCAAGGAGATCCAGGCAGATTAAATTTGGGGCAAAATGTTGTTGGTATTTGGGCAATGTGAAGAAAACCAGATCAAGAATTCATTTTGGATCACATATGCATATGTGGTCCCTTAAAGACGTTGCAAGTACCCTGCTGGCCTGTGTTATGAATTTTAAACTCTCATGCATGTCAAAAAGTCGCTTTTGTAGTGCCTGTGTTTGTAGCCCTCAACAGTAATTGTAAGGCAGCATATCAGAAATTGCAAAACTACACTGGCATCCTCCAAATACTGAAACCAGAAGGGTGCAGGAGCAGACAGAAGCTTGAGGACCTCCACACCCAGCATGAGTGTCCATTTACACCGCTCTACCTCAAAATCTGGTGGCTACAGCCGAGGCTTTCAAGTACCATTAATGGTATGATTTAGCAATGCACAGAAAGTTAGGGGAGGGGCAAGGACATGGAGCTGTTTCTGAAATTTAGTGGCTGTGTAATTGTACATGATCCATTCTTAATCTTTCATGTGTACAGATTTCAAGGTGATGGTAAGTATCTTCAATCATCAGGTTCAGTTCCTATGCTACAGAGTGAACGCCATGATGTGAGCAAGGAGTTCTTCAACACCATGAAGAACTATGTCAGCACTGGCATGGGTATGTGTCAACATGTCTAAATATGTAACCCATACCATCACATACACACTGTACTGGGTGACAGATCAGTTGGGCTCAATGATGTCCTGGACAAGCTGAGTGAGATTCAGAAGGCCAAGGAAAAAAACATAAAGGAAGCAGAAAGATTACATGTTGTCACTGTGTATGTGTACCCCAATGTGCAGCCCCCAATGCATATTTGGTTGAAACAGGATCAGATCCACTGCTGCCTGGTTTGGAGAATGGGCTGATCTCTTTGGGCTGCATGAAGCAAGCCTGTGAATTAGGACCCAGTCTGTGATGTCACTTTTTAACAAACCTCAAAACTGGTGTTCATCATGTACATGATGATTCCATCTACCATTGGAGGAGATCACCAGGGCACTTGCAACCATCAGTGCTGCACTGAGGTGGCAATCCAGAAGTCATCTGTTGTCTGTTGTTCATCACCGTCTGGATGTACACCAACCCAGAGGCCAGGGCAAAGTTGAAGTTTTTAAAAACATTCACTTGATTGAAGTTCCATGCTGCTACTGGAAGTGAACATGTTTTGCGCCAAGGTGGTGCCCTGCACAGTGCACTCTGCACTCCAGATACCCAATATAACCAAGTAGCCCCAGTTGTAACATGGTGCTCTGCTCTGTTTGGCGCCATAATTGTCACTTGGCTCCTCTCTTTTCAGTTTGATCCACCCAAGTGAACTAAAGGGAACTTCCACCAAAGTGAACTAAAGCACAGGTGAAGACCTTGCTGGTCCTGGTTGGCGCTCTTGTGTAACCTCGTCTGCATGCCCTCGCAGTACCCCAAGCTGCTGGTTAGGCAGCAACAAGTGTTGGAGAGTCAGTTGCTGAGGAGTGAAGCAAGTGGTGGTGTCAACAAGCAAGTGCGACCGTTGGTGAAACAACAGTCGCACCTACCAGAGGAGCAGGTACGGCATGAGCACCTGTTTGAGGGACAGGGAAAGAGTTCTGAACTCTTTCCCCTGGCCCTCACTACTTAAGCCAACAGAACACACTCTGTTCTTTAGCTCTGTTCTTTCTCTTTCTCTCTCCCCAATAAAACCTCTGGTGATGCTTCGCCACATTTACACAACTTGACAGTTGCTGACAGGTTATGGGCCCAGACCCACTCTAAGGGATCCAGCATGACCAGCGACAATTCAAACCCCTGAATCATAATCCTCCAAGACCACTGCCAGTTCAATGCCTGGGACCAATGGCTTCACACTGCAGAGCTCCTGGTGAATGGAACTTGGGACATTGTCAAGGGGAGGTGACCTCATCCCCTACAACACCCACTCAAACCTGGTCCTACTACTCAGCAACCCACTCTCCTGCCCACTTCTATTGGCCCCCAGACCGAAGAGAGCCAGGAGGAGAGAGAGGTCAACATTGGCATCCTTTTCCAGCCTGACGACAATCAAGGAGCCAACTCCCACCTGAGAGGAGGCTTCAACAACTCTGTCCTCAACCAGACCCTCAACTATCCTGCCAGCAAGCTGGGGGCTGATGCTGACAAGAAGATGAGGAAAAAAGCACAAGAAGAAGATCAAGGCTTGGGACAAGTCTGCCCACAAGGCACTCAGGGTGATCCTCAAGTCAGTTCACCCAATGCTCTTGGCCTCCATTGGTGCCAAAGAGAACCCTCAGTCAGTCTACATGGCTCTCCACAAGAGGTTTTGGCCTTGGACCAATGGGTACAGAGCTGAGATCCTTGATCAGCTGCTCTCACTCCAAATGCACCTGAAGGATAAAATCAGCTCGCTCATCGACCAGGCCTACTCTCTCTCCTTGAAGATGAAGCTCACCAGCCTCAACCTACCTGCGGACCTCATCTGCCTGCTTGTCATCAAGGCGCTCCCACCTGAGTACAAGCAGATTCGGTCCAGTGTCAATGCCACCAATGCTGACACTGACCTCACCTTGGACTGGCTCACCACAGTCCTTGTGCAGGAGGAGAGGATGCTGAAGAGTGAGACTGCCCATCAGCACTTCTCACAAGGACACCAAGGAGGAGGACGGCCAACCCAGGGCTTCAGTGAGACTGCTCTCTACAGCCAGCAGCCCAAGAAGCACGCCCTTCAGCAGGGCAAGGCCACATGGCCAGGACACAAGGAAAAGGGGGCATGGCCAGCTCCCATGAACGATCCTGCATCCAACTGCAGCAACTGCCTTTGTCAAGGGCACACCAAGGACAAGTGCTGGCATTGAGGACCGCCCAAGAGCCAGCAGCTGACAGCTGCACCTGCCATTGTCCACAAGTCTGCCATGGTGCAGTGCCTATGTCACAGGCAACCATGATCTTGGCCAAGATGACTGGATCTGGGACTCTGGCACATCACACAGCATGCTGCATGACAGAGGAGTCCTACACAACTACGTCAAGTTTGACAAGAGCTGCCAGGTCAAGATGGGAGATGACCATGTTGTGGATGCTCCTGGTCAGGGTGACCTGCTCAGCTCCATCAACATTGACAGCAAAGAGATCCAGCTCTACTTCCCCAACGTGCTGCACATTCCCAAGCTGGGCATCAATCTCATCCCTCAGCATGCCATGCTGAGAGGTGGGTATGTGCTGCAGGGCAAGGAGCAGGGAATCCTTGTCCAAGACACAGAGACAGGTGCCAACTTCCTTCTTGGCCAGACCACATGTGCCCCTCAATGTCCAGTGGCCTGGCCTGCTTCAAGAGCGTGCTCTGGTGACTGCCAACATCACGACCACTGGAGAGGTCACTGATGAGGGCGAGACAAGGCCCAAGCTCAAGCTCTCTCTGCAGGAGGCGCACCAATGCTTCAGACACATTGGCAAGAACAGGCTTCTGCGGATGCTGGAGAGGTCTGCTGACCTCCAGCTCACCGGCCCAGCCAACATGGAGCAGTGTGTGGCCTGCATCCAGGCCAAGCAGACAAGAGCAATGATCAAGAAGGGGCCAGCCCCTCAAGCCAAGGCACAAGGCCTAATGCTGCACTCAGATGTGTGTGCAATGCCTCACCCATCCATCAGCAGCAAGACGGCCTCATGACCTTCATTGATGACCACACTTGCTATGCCTGGGTTTACCCCATCAGGTTGAAGTCAGAGGTCACAGCCAAGTTCAAGGAACTGCTGGCCACGCTTGAGCCTCTCAAGGTCAAGAAGCTGTGCTCGGACTACAGAGGAGAGTACTCTGGAGGGCCATTCCAGGCAGTCCTCCAAGAGCACAGGATTAAGCATGATCCCTCTCCACCGTACAAGCCTGAGCTGAACGGTGTGGCAGAGCACTACAACTGCTCTCTGCTTGAGGTGATCACAGCCATGCTCTTGCTTCAGGCATGATGAGCGGGCTGTGGGCCAAAGCCCTCATCTTTGCCAACTTCCTGCTGAACCACGCGCCCAGCAAGGCCAACAACCTCCTCTCGCCCTTCAAGCTCTGGGAGGGTCAAGCCTTGCCTCTCCCACATGCTCGCCTTCAGCCAGCATGTCTATGTGCATGTGCCAGACAAGCTGTGCAACAAGCTACCGCCTTGGTCCAAGCCTGCATGGTATCTAGGGCTGGCCAGAGAGGTGTCTCACTGCTGGCTGTGGATTCTGTCATCTCACACTGGAGTCAAGGAGCATTGTTGTCATCACAGCACCATCACCAAGCAACTCAGCGCTGATGACAGCCATCAGTCCTGTCAAGGCTACAGTTCCCAACAACAAGGGAACTGTAACCTTGCCAGCAGCCAATGAGCAGATGACAGATGACTCAGTCCAAGCTGACTCATCTCTTGAGCAGCTCCTGATCAATCATGAGGAAGGGAGGGTCAGCAATGACCTCTTCATCAATGACCTCTTTATCTTCCCTGATCCTGACTCGCCCGCCGTGCTGACTGATCCTGCCATGCTGACCATGCCTGCCATGCCAACTGATCCTGCTGTGCCAACTGAGCCTGCCATGCCAACCACGCCCACCACACCAACCACACCACGCCCACCTGTGGGCTACAGGACCAGACTGGGACGCACTGTCCACCCTCAGGAGAGGCTGATTGAGGTGTGTGTGGCCTTCACAGCTACACTCAGCTGCACTGGGACGAAGGTGCCTCTCAACTTGAGAGAGGCCACACAGAGCGAAGATGTGCTGCACTGACTCAAGGCAGCTGACAAGGAGCACAATGTGCTGAAGAGGGCCAGCACCTACAAGCTCAGCAACCTGCCCCCAGGTCACAAGGCCTTAGGGATCAAGTGGGTCTTCAAGGTCAAGTATTGGGCAGACAGAATGCCAGATCAATACAAGGCACAAGCTGTTGTCAAGGGCTATGACCAAGTCCATGGCATCGACTACTTTGACACCTTTGCGCCAGTTCTCTGCTATGAGAGCCTGTGTCTCCTGCTTGCCTATGCAGTTGAGCTCAACCTTGACATCCACCAGATGGATGTCAATTCAGCCTTCCTGCAGGCAGACCTGGACGAGCATTCTTCCTGCTTGCAGGAGGGCCCATCACCTGGGCCTCCAAGAAGCAGAACAGCGTCACAACGTCATCGTGTGAGGCCGAGCTGCTCGCCCTCTCCAAGGCGACCCGGCAGGCGTCAGACCTTCAACAGCCGTCTCAAACACTTGAACATCCGACACCTCCACATTATCGACTCGATTGCCGCCAGAGCCGTCATCGTTGACTACTGCCCAACCGAAGAGATGTTGGCTGACTCACTCACGAAGGCACTCCCACAAGACCGCCTGAACAAGCTCGAGAGGACTCTCCAGGCCTACAATTGCCCCTCATCACCGACTGGGAGGGTGTTGGAGAGTCGGTCGCCGAGGAGCGAAGCGAGCAGCGGTGTCGACAAGTAAGCGCGACTGTTGGTGAAACACCGTACCAGAGGAGCAGGTGCGGCATGAGCACCCGTTTGAGGGACGGGGAAAGAGTTCTGAACTCTTTCCCCCGGCCCTCACTACTTAAGCCGACAGAACGCGCTCCGTTCTTTAGCTCTGTTCTTTCTCTTTCTCTCTCCCCAATAAAACCTCTGGCGACGCTTCGCCACATTTACACAACTCGACGGTCGCCGACAACAAGGTGCAGCGGTCGGTTCGACATGGCATAGAACTCCGGCATCGTCCCTTTGTTCTTGTCTCTGTTGGTCCCGACAATTTACATTGCCGCTTTGCTTTCGGCAAAGGACCGCCAATCTACAAAGACCCGGACCGGAGTCCAAGTATTTGGACAGAGCTCTGGTTGGTTGGTTATCGGGGGGGGACACACTTAAATGTACTGCTGTTCTTGAGCTGCAACACACACTACCACAACTCTTAAGCAAGCCGAGATGGGTCGTTCTACAACCATTACTCAGCTGGGGTGCCTCGTGGCCCTGCTCTGCGCTCTTGCGTTCTCCGCGGTCCCTGCGGCGACGGCGGAAGACGTGTGTCCGCTGGGCGCTATGCGTCCAGATTCGTGGGTCGCGGTACGGCCAACAACAACAACAACAACAACAACAACAGAGACCTGCTTAAGACTCAATCGACTTCTTGTTCTGCGTCATCTTCTTCGCTAGGACCTGGTGTCGCACCTCAAGTCGATCGGCATGCTGGGGGATCGCGTGGCGTACCTGAAGATGGCCGTCCTCAACGACACCCGCGCCTTCTCTGGGAAGCAGGTCCTGGACATCCTCTCCACCATAACAATGCAAGAGTACACCCTTGAGGTACGCGCGTGTGGCGTTTTGGATGATGTTCACAAGGCCTCGATGCTCATGATGCATGTCCTCTACCAGGCAATGGGCTTCCTTGAGCCCTATGTTGTGGGTCTTACCAAAGACGAGTTCATTGGCCTGCTCATGAGCTTTGCCCTGGAGGAGGCACGACTGGCGGTACTGCCATCGATCAAGGAGACCCTCATTAACGGCTCCGAGGAGAATAAGCAGGAGATCGTCTACCGCTGCTTCGGGAGTTCGGCCAGTCGGGAAAAGGCGATGAGCATCCTTGCCCCCGTCCCTTCCAGGTCTCACTCCACCTCTCACAGTACATCATCATGGCCCACCTTCTTTCTGACCTACGTGACGACGTGCGCAGGGACTGTGTCTTTGGCAACATGGATGAGGACTCGCTCTCAATCGTAGTCGATGTTTCGTATGAGATGGGGAGGAAGTTCATCTTCAACGGCAAGGGCTATACGCGCCTCTCGTTCGTGGTGGAGCATCTCAACCAGACTCTCAGCATGCTAAAGCCCACACAAATGTTCTACATTATCACCTACTCCTCTGGTCCTTACAGCCTCAGTCAACCGCGCTACGCCACTCCCGAGAACATCAAGGTAACTGTTCCCTTAGTCTCTCGCTTGCTGTACATTATCGTCGCCACCATCGCCATCAGCTTATTCATCCTATCGTATGTTTGTGCATGGCTCAGTATGCCTTGAGCATCATCAACCGCTGGACGCCTGACATCTCTACCGTGAGGGACTGCTACGGCGGCCTCTACGCTGGCTTCGCCTACAATCCAACCGCCACGGGCATCTACTTCGTGTCCTCTGGCGTGCCCTCTGGGAGAACGGGCTCCGAGCAGCTCATCTTCTCGTCCATCCCGCAGTGGAACAAGGCTAGAGGGCCGCAGTACCAGGCTCAGATCTACGCCACAGCCCTACTGGCCGGCGCCGACAGTGGCACCGATAAGCAGGCCGTCATCAGCTTCATGTCGGGCGTGGCTGGAGTTGGCAAGGGAGTCCTCCGTGCTATTGACACTCAGTAAGGCAGAGAATGGAATGAAGGAAGAGGTGGTCCCGTAATTGGTTTTGTCATTGACACTTAGCGTCGGCCTGGACGAGGTAGGACGTGGAGTATTGTGCGATCATTGGGCTCGATATGGTGCGTACGTCGCTGATGATGAGACCATCTGTGCGTTGGTGCATGCCTCACCGACCTCCCTAACAATTATTGTGGACTGCAGGCAAGTGTAACTATTGGATGAACTGTAGGTTTGTTCATCCGGACCTGGACGTCCTGAGGGAGAGCTCGCAGCACCTTGTGTCCGAGGGTCTACCTCCGAGGCTTTGAGTGTGAGCTGGACATCAGTTGTCCGTTCGCCCACAGCCCCAAGAGGTGCATGCCTGGTGGTGGACCTCTGACGGTGCCATGTCGTGCGCCGACAGCTTGCAGCCTGTGCGCGTTGGCGACGTGTGACCGGTGGGGAGCGTGCATGAGCATCCACCTCCATAGCTCCTACTGGCAAGACTTCCCACCACCAGCTCTGCTCTGCACTCCTACTCACCATCCACAACGATCAAGCCAGCAAGGATTGTGGCAGCCTCATCAACAAGTCCAAGAGTCCTACTCCCTCAAGGCCAATCAACCTTCCTTGGCTGTAACAGGACATGTTTGCAGGCAGGGCAGCTGCTTGTCAAAGTGCTTGTGAGCATGCTGTAGCATGAAATGGCTAAGTAAGGAATGAAGTAACAATGCTAAAGAAACATAGATGTGGGGTTGGGAAATGTGGAACAAGGGATATATCAACAAATCTTAACAAAAACAAGGGTGTTTCTCTGGTCCATCTGTCCCTATAGAATGAAAGAGAGCTGGCCAGCGCAAGGAAGAAACACCACTTCCACCAACAACTTGCAGATTTCCTTCTTCTGTAAAGCATCATGGAGGTCCCTGCTGCAATGGAGGTTTCAGTGGTGCTGTCCCCATGCACTGTGGGGTGACAACTACAACAAGGGCTACAAGTGGCTGATGCTCAACCATTGGCTACTTCCATTGTAGTAGTGGTTCTTGTTTTTGATGCCTGCGTGCCACTGTGCCCAAACACCCAGTGTTACACTCCAGTGCTCTCCTGTGTTCCTCCAGCACTTTGAGAACTACAGCCCAACCTGCTACCCTCTACCTTGGTGCATGTGCTGGAACCATTACAAGGTACCATTGGGTGCCCTGTTTGATCCTCTGGCACTGGGTTAACCTTGTATAACCTTTTCACTTTGTTTGTTTTTTGCTGGTCTGTCTTTTTAGAGTGGTTGCTGTAGTTAAAACCCATTCAAGAGGAGCTAATTTGTGCCACCAAAAGCATTAAAATGCCTGGTTGATCAACTTATCCCTCAAATGTGCAGTTGTAGTTGCAGTCTTTTTAAAGGTGCTCATGTGGAGCAAAAGGTGGAGTTCTTTGGTGGCACAGCTCCATTGCACGGTGACGTCGTGGTCAGCTGCCGCGGATAGGAGAAGAGAGAGCAGCGGGGGTGGGATACGCGAATAAATAAAGCGAACAAAATTGGGGGGGGGACAGGCGGCCGAAGGAGGAGACACACTCCGTTCCTACTACTCGACCTTCTTCTGCTTCCTGTCCCTGGCGGCGGCCCCAGCCTTGGGCGTGTAGGTGTGGTTGAAGAAGTTGAGGAAGAGGGCGAAGAAGGACGCCAGGATGAGGAAGTTGGCGCCGACGACGTAGTCGGTCTCGGTGGTCCTGTTGCTCTGGCAGAGCACGGGCCACGGCAGCCACGAGGCGATACCCCAAAGGAACTGCACCATCTGCGCCTGGGTGAGGTACTTCTTCCACCACACGGTGTTGCCGAGGCTGCTCTGGAAGTAGAAATAGTAGGTGAAGGTGTGGATGGCGCCGTTGATAATGACACCAGTGAAGAACCAGGTCATGTTGGCCCTGGGGTCATTCGGTCGTATGAAACACAAGGAGGTCAGCTGTAATGCTCTCGGCATGGGTGGTTATGAGTCAGATGAAGCGGCAGGGAGGCTTGGGACTCACCTGAGGAAGACGAGCGAGAGGACGCTCACGGAGCAGTGGTGCCAGACGTGGAGGACAAGCAGAGGGCGCTTCCTCAGGAGCAGGATGACAGTGTCGAAGAACTCGTAGTACTGCGGAAGCAAACCAAGGCAGGAGTGAATACAATTGCCAATCACGGAAATCGATTTGACATTTGTGAAATGTTTCAAGGTATGGCGGAGTTGAATAGAAACAGCATGCGCAATACTCGTGCAATCAGTTTGATTGCATGAAACGGCAAAATTTGGCTCATAACTAGCGCGTTATAATTCTAACAAGTAATGCAGCTGAGGAGTTAATTGTACCTTGGAGATGTAGAAGACAACACACCAGAACCAGAGGCGGTTGTTGAAGACGCCCTCGCGATCAGTGGAGCAGAAGAGCTCGCCGAGGCCGATCTGGGGCGCACGCACGACGAAGGCCTCGTAGGAGGCACCGACCGCCATCGCCAGCGAGAGGACGCAGAGGAAGAAGTTGTGGGCGGCAGAGATGCTCTGCACCTTGAAGGGCTTCTCCCTGGTAGACATCCACAGCTTGAGCACAACAATGGTGCTAAGGTAGACCGTGATGGCCACCGCCGGGATGCTGTACGACAGCAGCGTGTCGTTGTGCTGCTCTACAAGCGAAACCAATGAGTCCATGTTGAATGTGGCAATTCGATTTGTCCGGACGCCGATTTGTAGCGGAATGGAAACGGATGTGACTCGATTCGAATAGCCTGGCCTGCTTGCGGTCCGATCCGACACGGGAGGGCGGTGTGTGAAGGAAGCTTTCGAATAGAGTAACTCGCTCGCCCTTTCTGCGCAGGACTCGCTCCGGTCGGTTGCTGTCCTCCTGTCCTGTCGATGCCCTCGGCGCACTCCGAAATTAAGTCGACAACAGAGCACGTGAGCGTGGTGGTCTTTCCCAAACCCAGACGACGCTAACAAAGAAGGACAGCCGTGTTGGTAGGCAGCAGCGCTGTGTCCTTGTCAACGCGCACGGATTGCGTGATAATCGTGCTTTCCTCTCTTTGTTGTTTCCCCAGCCCCCCGTCTCTACAGCATTTGGATGTAGTTGCTGGCGATGTAGCCCTCGTTTCCCTGGAGGTCCCGCACGAGGCACCACGACGCGTCGGAGCTGTCCTTCACGAACACCACGGCTCCGGCGGCGAGCGACGCCAGCTCGCCCGGGTTCTCCGCCGTCCACGCAAAGAGAGCCTTGGCCTGCGGCATTGCCGGCGGCAGCGTAGGCGCCGGCGTGGAGGGCGCGGCCGAGCCAACGCCCACGAACGAACCTGAGGACCCGGGCTGCCGTCGTGGCGGCGCCATGCCGGGCGGCTTCACCTGCGGCGGTGGCGGCGTGTGTGTGACAGAAGGCTGCGCGCGGTAGGACTGCGGCACTGCGCCGCCGCTGCCGCCACCGGTGGCGTATGAGAGATTGGGTGAAGAGGGAGTGCTGGTGACCTGTGGTCGCGGGTAGCCGCCGGTGAAGGCAGGCATGGGCGGCGACGTGAGCGCGGGGGACGGCGGCGCGCTCCGTGAGGCGGTGGTGGCCACAGCGTTGTGGCTGCCGCTGTTCAAGCCGTCCTCTCGAGGCGGCAGAGGCGGAGCATCCGAGCCGGCAGCCCTGAGGCTCGTGCTCCCGGTGTTCACTGGCAGTACGGACGTGCTCGCCTACCAGGCAACAACACGCATTAGCAACACACACACGCGCACGCGCACACGTGCACATGCGACCTACCATTTTTTGGAGGGCAAAGCGACGGAGCTCCTCGGCGTTGAGATTGCCGGTCTGGAGGTCGCCCTGGACCATGACCTGGATGCGCAGGTTGATTTCGCCCTTGACCTCCTCGCCCGGGTGGTCGGGCCCGCTGACGAGCGGGAACCACTTGTTGATCTCTCCCAGCACCATCAGCTCCGACATCGGTATCCGCACCTCGCCCATGAAGTCGTCAGAGCCGATGCGGTCCTGCGCATTTACACACGCACAGTTAGGCAGGCACGACAATACGTACGCGGGGAGATGGTCTCGTGTACCCAGTCCCATACGGTGACGTGCAACGTGGCCGAGGCAAAGCCCGCGGTCTTGCTGCAGTAAGACGGGACAGGAGTGAGCCGGGTGGAAGCACACGAATAAAACGCAAGAAAGGCGGAAAAACTATCAAAAACGCGATAGGAGAGCAGAGGTCACACGTACAAGAAGAACTTCTCGTTCCAGCGGGGATTGAGGTTCTTCATTATCTTCTTTGTCTTGTGCTTCTGATTGCCCAGCTTCACCTTCACATACGGGTCGCTGGTGCCTGCACGTTCCTCCTTCCGTTAATGGTTTTTTTATATAAAATAAAAGTAATGAATATAAAAATATACAACCGTATCTATTTTATTAGATATGCCACAATGGCAGGGTTAGCTGCAACGTTCGCGAGCCCTTCACGTCGTTTGCAATTGTATTAATAAATAAAGGACGCGATTAAACGGAGAGAGAGGCATACCGCAAGAGTCCTTGACGGCGAGGTCCCTGCCCTCAATGATGGTGATACAGATTTCGTCCTCTGCCATGTACGTTGCTCGTTGTGTGTTGACTATGGAGGGCGTGCACGACACTGTTCGCTTCTGTCGGCCAATGGGCGTTGTTCACCGAAATCAGCCCTTTGGTTGAAGGACGGTTGTGGAAAACATAGAAATAACCAAAATAACGCAAGCGTTATGAAGTTGTTGAGGCGCACGTCTCTGCTTGGTGGCGGTTCGGGGGAGCTTCATCTTCTACGCGGAACTGCCGAGGTGGTCCTCGTCGAAGGTCGCAACCTCGCCATCCGAGACAGCTGCGGTAACCTCTCGTGATATTTTCAATTTTCAATTATTAAATAAAATTAAAACACACAAACAATAATTCAAATATCTCACTTCACTTTAAGGGCATTTAATATCAATTACCATTTATTATTATTATTATTATTATTAAATCTAGTTTATTGGCCAGGCACCAGCGACCCTTATGTGATATTTAGGCTGGGCGACAAGAAGGTGACCTCGAGCATCAAGTACAAGGTGCGCCTTCGTGCAGGTTCGTGGCCTGTGCGGGCATGACACCAAACTAACTGGTTGCCGAGCACGGTCAAATCTTCGACTCCACACGCACACTTATCAGACGCTCAATCCGGTGTGGAAGGAAAAGTTCACCTTCCATATCTACGCCGACGAGAGCCTACACTGCGACGTGTGGGACAAGGACAAGTTCCTGCGCGATGACCCGCTGGGCAATGTCGTTCTTAACCTTCGCGGTTACTTCTCACCCGTCCTACTCACTTCTCTCCCGCTCCCTCTTGACGTCCCCGCTCACGTGTTGACGCCCTGTGTGTGTGTGTGTGTGTGTGTGTGTGTGTGTGTGTGTGTGTGTGTGTGTGTGTGTGTGTGCGCGCGTGTGCGTGTGTGTGGGCTGATCAACGCGCAGAATATGCGGGCACGCAGCCTGTGGACGTGTGGGTTCCGCTCAAGAACGTGGAGTGTGGCGAGCTTCACTTTCAGATCTTCTATCGCACGTTTGCGGACGACCTACAAAAGAGCTTCCAGGCCATCGAAAGTAAAACGCTACACGCACTCCGGCCTCGCCGCATTTCTGATTTCTATTAATTATTTGATTTTGATCATTTTTTTTGTGTTTTCCTCACGGCCGTGCTCATCACTCTCGGCTCTCCTCACCGCGCAGTGCTACCACTTCAAATCACGAGCATGGTCGCCACTCCGATCATGTGGACCGAAAACGGTAACTCGCTCGTCCTATGCTCGTGCGCTTGACTTGACTTGGCCCTATTACGAGCCAACACGACGAGCTGTTGGTGTTGTTGTGTGCGCGCCTGAAGGTAAATGCAAGCAGGCGCTAGCCAGCCACCTGGCCTCGCTGGTGAACAACGAAGAGTGGGCAGACGTTGAGTTTGTCCTGGACGCCGATGGCGACAAGCGCATTTACGGGTATGTGATTATGGTGAACCTCTCGCAGAGCGAGCTCGTGGTGTGTGTGTGTGTGTGTGTGTGTGTGTGTGTGTGTGTGTGTGTGTGTGTGTGTGTGTGGCAAGAGCACTCACCGCGAGCGGCGACGTTGCAGGCATAGTGTGATTCTAGCGTCGCGCTGCGCAGCGTTGCAGTCGTCGCTCCCCAAGACAGGCGCGCGCAAGAGATCTGGCAGCCGGAGAGGCAGCAGCGCCGACGTCCAGCTCTCGGGCGAATTCGGGTTTTCTCGCAAGAGCGCCTCCCCCAAGCTCGGTGAGCCCATCAGCGCGTTCACACACAGCCACGCGCGCCCGGGCCCGCTCATGCTCGCGGTATTGACCCACCCCCTCCCAATGTGCGGGTGTTGCTCGTGTTTCACATCAGACGCGTTGGCTGGACTGTCGAACAGCCGGATAGTGCCGACCACCGTCGATTCCGGGTCCCCCAAGCATCGCAAGGCAAGCACTGCTCCCTCCTTCACCAACAAAACAAATCAAATCAAATCAAAAACAAAAACAATAAATAAATAAATAAATAAATAAATAAATAAATCAAGAACAAAACAAACGATTAACAATTAATAAACACAATAACAGAAGGAAAAGGAGAAGAGAAGGACGAGGGTCTTGATTAAAGAACACAAGTCGGACGTGTTCCTGGCGTTGATGCACTTCCTCTACACCGGGGCCATACCGCGCGAGGCCTGCTTCGGCCACACGCTGCGCAAGCAGGAGGAGGCGGCGCAGCCCGCGGCCGCGCAGGAGCCCGCCAAGCCGCCCGTCCAGTGGTTATGGTACGGCGGCTGCCCCCCCAAATCGCGTGTGCCGAGCTCACCCCCCCCCCGCACGCGTGCAGGTTTGCTGACCCGGACTGGGCCGATTTCGAGCCAGACGTCGCCGACGAGCTCGAGAAGGCCTACCAACAGTCCGTCCTGACCGGTACAGGCCGCCTGCCGCGTCTTTCGTTCGCCACAGCGCTCGTGTCTCACTCTTGGTCGGCCGGGGGGCGGGGTGGGGGCGACCGCGAAGGCAACACGATCAGGGTGCGCGTGGACAGCCAACGTTTCGTGGAGGTGCGGAGCGGGCCCATCATGTACCAGAAGCGGTACGACGACGAATCGCGCCAACGTAACGTCAAGAGAGAAGATCCCTCGCAAGTCGGTACGCGTTCGCACGCACGCACGCACGCACGCACGCACGCACGCACGCACGCACGCACGCACGCGGGCTCATGTTAAGCGTGCCTGTTTCGTCTCAGCCGCGCCGCATTCGCCGTCATCGTCGTCGTCAACCCCGGTCGACCTGGTGTTGCAGTTCAACGCTGGGCAACTCGTGGCCAAGGAGGACCTCGACGTTCGGCTCGCCAAGATCGCCTTTGGTACGTGCGCCCTGTCCCTTGACCTGCCGTATCGTACGCTCGTGTTGTGTGTGTGTGTGTGTGTGTGTGTGTGTGTGTGTGTGTGTGTGTGTGTGTGTGTGTGTGTGCGCGCGCGCGCGCGCGGTGTGGCCTTCCTTCCTCACGGTTTCGATCGAATTCCAGACTACGCCTTGCCCGACGCCTTTTTGCTCAAGTGCGAGAACGCCATTCGCCTCAATGAGTACGACCTCAGCGAGGTGCGCCTCTCCCTCCCCCAAATGAGTAAGAGTGATAAGGTAAACTGAAATAAAATATTCAGAATTTAATTAAAATAATTGAATAACAAAAATGAAATACTAAATAATAATAAATATTCCATCGGCTGACCCACCTCGTCCTCGCTTCCAGCTTCCCGCGAACGTGGTGGCCGACCTCAAGAAAGCCATACAGAACACCGATTACGGGCAGGTGCGTGTGTGTGTGGGCCTTCCGATGTGGATGCTGTCGCGTGAGTGGCGTGGCTGACCTCTGATTTGGGGGGGGGGGATAGGTAACGGTGGTGGTGGCGGACGACGCCGACGAGTCGGTGCACCACGAGGTGCTGGCCCACCCGTGCTTCCTGGCCCTGTCGCCCTTCTTCCGGGCCATCCTGCAGAGCGGAATGAGGGAGGCCCAGGAGAAGCGCATCGAACTCACCGAGGTCACGCGCGAGTGTTTCCTCCTCGTCCTCGAGTTCCTTCACACCGGTACCTCGCCGCGCACGCAAACACGCACACGCGCGCACAAAGCGGGCGACCAACACACGGACACAACGCGCGCGTCGGGCGAACGCAGGCATATTCGCAGAGTTCCCGACAGAGTATGCGCTGGAGATGCTGCGCATCAGCGACCAGTACGACATCTCGCCGCACCTGCGCCAGATGATCGAGGCCTTCATCTCCGTGCACCTGCTGGCCCCCGAGAACGCCATCGTAATCTACCACTACGCCGTCCTCAACAACGCCACGAGCCTCGAGTCGGCCGCGATCGATGCCATCAAGTGAGTCCTCCCCCTCCTCTCCTCGCGACTTTCTTGCGAGCTGACATTGTTGTCGACATCGCCCAGGCGCAACTCGGCGTATCCGCCGTGGATGAAGAGGCACCGCGAGGCCTTGGCCACTCTCAACCCGACCGCCCACCGGTTGGTGTTTGGCAGCGGCTGAAGGCTCTCTCTTGAGCTCGTGTGTTTTGTTTTACATTTCGCAGCGACTGCAAGTCGTCAATGTGTCGTCCTCATCAATGTCGCCGTTGTGGTTCAGACCTTGAACTTCTGGCAGCGGTGCTCCTCGTGCGTGTCCTTGCATCGCACGCAACAAAACCGTGCCCCGCACTTGGTGCACGTGTAGTTGGAGAAGTACCTGTTACGCGTCGCAGCACACCACAGCACACACGACCGAGGGCAGCATCATCAGAACGCTCTCCCCGAAGCTGCGTGGAATTGAGGAGAGAGGAAGGGGAGAAGGGGGGAGTACCCGCAGACGGAGCAGAAGTGGCGAGGCGGCAAGCGAGAGGGTTCGGCCTGCACAGAGAAGTACGTCACCTCTCCGTCCTTCTCCAGCTCTGCCTCCTCCTCCAGGACCCTGCGCATGTTATCGGGTGAATAAAGCACCACCACGCCACGCAGCACGCATGCCCACGCACACAAGAGCACACGAAAGAGGTGATTGGTGCCTACCGATCAAAGTTGTACTTGCGAAGTCGTCGCAGGCCCGACTTCCTTCGTTTCTTCTTCTTGGCGAACGGCCCTTCGGCTGCATACACGCACATACATCGAGGTTGGCAATTGTTGGCTTGGACTAGTGACAACGCAGCGAGCGCTCTCTCTTGCGGTTGGTGCGGTACCGTCTTCTTCAGCGGTGGCCAGAGCTGCGTCCTCCTCCGTGAACCCAAAGTTGTCCTGCATGGTGGTAAGTGTGAGTTGACGTGGAAGGCGTTCACTCATGTGTGAGGGGAGCCTGCTCGACCTTTTCCAGATTGGCCAGGTGCTGCAGGAGCTTCTTGTCAAGGATGGCCTCCATGTCTCGGTCCTTCATCTTGGGCGTCAGTGCCACCGCGCGACCTGGCAATTGGGTGCCGGACAGGTGCCCCGCCCCGCAGAAGTCATGTGAGACAGCAAGAGCAGGAGGAGATGCGGTGAGCCTTGTGGTCACTGGGAGGGGTCGTACTGGAGACACGCCGTCGGGTGGGTGGTGGCGCGGCAGCGGTGGTTAGAGAAAACTCGCCCGGTTGATACTCATCTGTGCAAGATGTCAAGGGGATCCAAGATCAGTGCCGGCACAATCTACTTGACACTGGGCAGCGGCAGACGTACCGTCATCTTTCCTCTTGCCTCTGCCTCGCTTGCCCTTCCCGCTCATTTTTTGTTGCTTTTATGGCATTTCTTTTCTTTTCATAAGTGAATAGTGTTATGTCCCCAACAGACGTCAAGACAGCGTTGGTTGTGTGGTGTATAAAATTGTTATCAAGACTCATGGTTGACTGTGTTACATTGTTGGATTGTACATCACAAAAAAACAAGTAGCGGCGGTATCATCCATTGTATAGCTACAACTTTTGTCACGTGATGACGATGCTAAGGTTCGGTTGGTCAACGTCACCACCAGAGGCCCGTTCGCGCCGCTGCTGGAGCTGCTGCATGAGGAGGGGTATGTGTGTGAGAAGCGACTTGACCACAGGCTCGCGTCGCTTGGCCATCATGCCTGCCAGTCCCTCGGGCCTGCCCATTCGGTCGAGCACCTGTGCGCGCATGGGCCACGACCACAGGCCACCGCCATTGCCAACAGTCAAATCCAAGCCCCTTCTTCTCACAGGCAAACGCCACGGAAAGCGCGGACCGTTTGGAGGGAGGCGTGACAGAGCTCGGCCACGGCCCCGTCGTCAGAATCGGACAGGACGGGCAGGATCGCAGCCGCAGCGTCCACAGCACGTCCCACCATCAGCCCAAGCATCTTGTCCTAACACAACAAGTTGTTAAGTGACGTGTGCGTGTGTGTGCGTGTGCGTGTGCGTGTGCGTGTGCGTGTGCGTGCGTGTGCGTGCCACTGTGCGATTTCGTACCCTATCGGAGGCGACGGAAAGGTCGTAGCTGGCGCGGGTGGTGACGAGGAAGCTGGGCTCGGGCGGCCCCGGGGGCGCGGTGGCCGCCACCTCTCGTTGCGTGGCCGTCATCCGTGCATACACCAGGTCCTCCATCTGTCTCGTCGCCTTGTTGAGCGCTATCTGCACGTGCAACACAGCCAAGCAAACGCATCGAATGTGAGCGTCGATGATGTGTGTCTCTCCGTGATGGCTGCGATCAAGTGGCTATTGCGTGCCTTTACGAGGGACAGCTCGGGAGCGGCGCGCTGCAGGCGGGAGGCGGCCTCGGCGGCGTTGATGTCCAAGATCGTGTGCAGCAGGGTGCAGCGGAGGAGGGCGGCAAGGAAGTCGGGCGCCCCACCCCCTGGCTCGGCGCTGTCCGCCGTGGCCGGCCCACCGGTCGCCGGTCCGTGCAGCCTGAAGGCGATCTGGTGGATCGCGTCGTAGCAGGCCAACCTGGCACTGCGTGTTGTGCGGATATGTCGACAAGAAGATGAGCCCACACGGCAGTGGGCTGTGTGTGTGTGTGTGTGTGTGTGTGTGTGTGTGTGAGTGTGTGTGTGTGTGTGTGTGTGTGTGTGTGTGTGTGTGTGTGTGTGTGTGTGTGTGTGGCAGGGGTTGATAACGAACCATGCCGCTGGGCCATCGTGGAAGGGGTAGGCCGGGTCTAACGACGGCGCGTCCAAGCAACGACGCAGCGGCAACGCCAAAATGAGAGCGTCCTCCACCAACGCCTGCGCCACGCTCGACTCGGTGAGTTTGCGCATCAAAACTGTGGAGATGGGTGACAGATGCGGAGAGAGGGGAGGGCGTTGGTTAAGAGGTCGGCTGGTACGTCGTGGGTGAGCGCTGGGTGGTGGAAGATGGCGGTGACCAGCGCGAGCACCGCCTTGCGGTAGACCGAGATGAACCCCGTGAGCGAGGAGCTCTTCGCGATGTCGACAGCCACCCGATCGGCCTGGAGCCTGCGATGTGCAAACCGCCCAACAAGAGTCAACGTTGGCGCCACTCGGCTTCAGGGCGTCACGGTGGTGAGTTGGCTGTGGGCCGTACGCGTGCGAGACGAAGGTGCACTCAATGTGGTGGCGCAGGGCCGGCGATTCCTTGACCAGCACCTCCACGATCCTGCTCCGCAGGCTGGCCTCGAACCGCGCCTTCTCGGTTGGCTGCGGCTGTGACCATCCAGGCGTGAGTTGGTGTTTGGTGCACGCAGCGTGGGGGCGTCTGTTGTGTGTGTGTGTGTGTGTGTGTGTGTGTGTGTGTGTGTGTGTGTGTGTGTGTGTGTGTGTGTGTGTGTGTGTGTGTGTGCGTGTGTGTGTGTGTGTGGTGGAGAGAAGGAGTGTACGAGAGGATCCAAGGCCTGGGAGAAGCCCGTGCGCATGCACTCATCGAGAACCTCAAAGACGAGGCGACGCAGCTCATCCGGCACCGTTCCAGCGGGGCTCCAATCAAGCGTCTTCAGGAACTGCAGCACGTTCGTCAACATCTCATACCTGTCGACCACACACCACACGCAGCGATCAATAACCACGCACGCACACCGCGTACTACAGCAGACACCACATGCAACACACACAGACAAGTGTGCACTTACTTGCTAAGTCGCAAAATCTCGCGTGTGCTGTGGCGAAGGTTGGGCACGGGCACGCCCTCCCGCGTCTGGAAGTACTTGTTGCAGATCACCAGCATGAGCTGGCTTCGGCGCTGGTGCTGAGGTTTATGGTGGTAAGTGAGCTCGCCGCCGTAGCGCAGGAGGCCGCCCACCATCTTGAATATCTGGCGAGCGCGCAGGGAGTAGTAGGCGTGCTTGTTGGCCACCCCCTCGGCTTGGCCCAGGTCCTCGTTCATGGCCGCAATGAAGCGGTCGACGTGGCTCAGGAATCCGCCCACGATCGTCTCCTCAAAGTCGCGTCGCAGCTGCTGTCGCTTGTGCAGCGCGCTGACAATCTCGTCGTCCTCGTTCCACTCGGCCCACAGTTCGCCCACCCGCTTAAGCACGCCTGCGTACACGACGCAACGTGTCGCATCGCGAAGCAAGGTCTTGCGTCAGTGTGGGATCAACAAGGGCGCGCGAGCAGGCCAGAAAGGGACAGCGGAGTACGTGTGACGAGGACGTGGCGATCGCCAAAGCACTGCTCCTTGCTCACGCGGTACTCTTCCTTGAACCCCAGCTCCTGGCGAATCGTTGTCGATAAGTCTTTGGCCACGCGACACACGCACTGCCGAAGCAACACGCGCGTACCTGGAAGAAGGGGAGCTGGTGGGAACAGCGCACGAGAGCGGCCGTGAGCGTGTGCTGTTTGGTCCACTCGTTGGCCATCATTCCGCCCAGCCATGTCCGCACGATTTGCGCGCCGTATTGCTGGACACCCACGCACGCACGCACACGCACGCACGCACACACACCACACAGGTGAGGCCACCACGAGCCAGGACCACTTCTCAGCCTTTTCTCGGCGGTCATCACACACAGGCAGACCACCAGAGCCCCATTCTGTACCTGGAACAGAGGGCCCGTGTAGGGCTGGAGGAAGTAGGGCGGCAGGGAGGGCAGGTCGTCGAACACCTGCGCGAGGAACTGGATGCCGAGGCGCCTCCGCTCCGCCGGATCGATGGTAGGGTAGTTGTCCGGCTGCCGGCTCGCTCCCTCCGACTCGGCCGAGCCCAGGCCAAAGAACTCAAACATGCGCTCCCACGTCTGAGAGGGGAGAGGCTCTTGGTGTGAACGTGCGCAAAAAAGACATACGTAATGCTCTGTGTACCAGCGACTTGTGCAGGCCGAGCGCCAACGGCGCCAGCTTGGCCAAGAGGTTCACCTGGCACGCCCCCACATCTCAATCATCAGCAATATTAAGCACATAGCACATGGCATATAGCACATAGCACATAGCACATAGCACATAGCACATAGCACATAGCACATAGCACATAGCACATAGCACATAGCACATAGCACATAGCACATAGCACATAGCACATAGCACATAGCACATAGCATACCAGCGAGGTGCGGATGGTAGGAGTGTTGCGGTCGTAGAGGATGGCCCGCCTGACCTTCTCCACGATGTTGTGCAGGCACCGGGCGAGTAGCTCCATGTTGCTCTTCTCGAGGTTGAGCTGCCGCTCCCGGGCTCTACGGGCGTTGCGCTCCGCGTCCTCGCGTCGTCGCATCTCGTCGAGCTGCCGCCGTGCCTCGTCCTGCTCCGCCTTCTTCCGCACCTCGGCGTCCACGTCGATCGCCGCGCATAGCTCGTCCCAGTCCCACTCGCCGGCTCCCGCCGTTGCCGCAGCCGTCGTCGTTGTGGTCGTGGTCGCCGTCTCTGTGGCTGACGACGAAGGCTCTGGCTGGGATTGCAGCGAAAGAGTGGGTGGAGGCTGGGATGAAGATCGAGAGGCGACTGCCAACGACGGGGTGTAGGGCGACAACGCCGAAGATGATGATGGCGAAGAGGAGGAGGAGGAGGAGGAGGAGGAGGAGGAGGAGAAGGGGTTGTATGACGAAGTCGCGGCAGGCTGGGAGAGGGACGCGGTGCTGGTCGGCAACCGCTGGGAGGAGGGGGAGCCGCCCGGCGGGTGGTGGGGAGCGCGCAGTCCGCGGTAGTACGAGTGCAGGGTGAGGGAGCACTCGAAAGGCGGTATCGACAACGAGCCGCCCCGTGGCACGGACCACTTGGGGAGCGTCTGGCCGACGAGGTTGATCGCTGCCATCGCCAGCTTGGGCGGCAGGTGTTTGATCTCAAAGAACATCGAGCTCTGCACGCAAACGAGTCGGTCAGCCAGCCGTTAACGAATGGTTGCTGCTGAAGAGGTACCAGCCACGAGTCCCACTTGTCGGGAATGAGCTTGTACTCGAAGCATACGAAGCTGCCGCGGGCGTTGGTGAAGACGCGGGTTAGCAGTCGCAGGGCCGACTCCCAGTGCGGCTCCATGTCGTCGCAGGCACGCTGGGCGTTCTGCCGGGCCTCCTCGTGTCGCTTCTGCACGTCGGGTGGAGGGCGCCATGCGCGCCTGCCGGCCGCGCCGCGCGGCACCGATTCTTGATCGACTTGCCTTCTAGCAGTGATGTACTCAGTCCACATTAGCTTCATGCAATCGTGCAAATCGGTCGCTACCCCCTGTGTGTGTGTGTGTGTGTGTGTGTGTGTGTGTGTGTGTGTGTGTGTGTGTGTGTGTGTGTGTGTGTGTGTGTTCAGTTGCTGTCCACAAAAGAATGCATGCGTTGTAGCAATAATGAGAGATGGTACAGAGGAAAAACGCCTACCGAAAAGTCGAGACCAAAGGCCTGGCCGAAGAGGGCCAGGTGAAGCAGGCCCTCGGCCTTGACGAAGTGTCTGTGCCCCATCAACTCTGTGCACGCGAATACAGAAGCAGCGCATGTCAGCATTCGCACGCGCGGGCACACACTCACGCACGCACACACGCACACGCACGCCAACGCACGCACGCACGCACGCACGCACGCACGCACGCACGCACGCACGCACGCACGCACGCACACACACACACGATGAAGCGAGCCGTGAATGTAGCGCTCACCATTGATTCGGTCCTTGAGCAGGGTCACATAGCTGCGCTTGTCCTTGTTGATGTTGAGCAGCAGGTCGAGGCAGAGGAGGTCCGTGGCCGGCAGTAGCTTACTGACCCATGCGCTCTGGTAGATGACCGACGCAAACTTCTTCATCGCGGCCTGCGGCAGGCTCAGCGCCGTTAGCGGCACAAGCGGGTAGCACGAGAACGACGCGTCGAGCGGCCCCTGAGCCAGAGCTGCGGCCGCCACAGCAGACCCGGCGATGGGCATCAGCGGGCCCTGCGTCGTGACCGTATCGGACGGCGCGGCCCAAGACCGCTGATGCTGCGGCGACGCGTACGAGGTCGACGTCGACAGCGGAGAGGCGAACGGCTGTTGCGAGCGGGGAGAGCGGGGCGAGCGAGGGGAGTGGCCAGCCGCGGGCTGCTGCGGGGGCTGCAGGAGGAGCGGCGATGGAGGCAGGGCGGCGGCGAGGCCCGTCTTGTAGATGTGGACGAGGAGGACACGCAGGAAGAGGTCGTAGTCCCACTCCCGATTCCAGGCCGACGCCGCGGTGAGGGTCAACGTGGCCGCCAAGGTCGTGGGGCCGAAGCTGGCGATGAAGGCCGGCCAGGTCGATGGCGAAGCACACGTGCTGCTGGCCTTGCTGGGGGCGGCTGCCGGACTCTTGTAGGACTCGCGAACAATGGCCCACAGTTGGGGAATGACCTCGGTCGACGGAGGCCACACCTGGCTCAGCTCCAGGATGCGCACTAGCACGGTGTGGCGGCATTGAATGTGCTCGAGTCCCGGAGATGATGAATATCTGCATCGATGCAACAACACATGGGACGGCGCTCATGAGCTGCAGCTGTCATTCATTCGTTCTCATCTTAGAGAGCGAAAAGGGCCCGGGAGGTGAAGGGGACGGGTGTCAAACGCATACATGTTGGCAGGCGCCTTCTTGAGGAGCTCAAGCACCAGCGGCCAGTTGGCGTGCTGGGACACGTGCTGAACGCCGAGCAGCGTGCCTTGGGAGTCAAACTGGAGCAGGGGGATCAGGTGGAACAGGAGGTCCCACTTGAATTCCCACACATGCGGCGCTGTCAAGAGGGAAAGGGGGTGAGGCGTGATTATTTGGGGGGAGGGGGACTTGCTTCAGCTGCGCCTACCCGACTCATGATGATTGGGCGGCCTCATCGAGAGCGTGGGCAGCGCCTTGAGCTCCATGAGCGCCACGTTGAACGTCTTCCAGAAGGGTTGCGTCGCTTTGCTACGATCGATATTGCTGTCGTTGTGAGCGATGGCATACACGGGCAACTTGAAGCAATTCACAAGGACGCCATACCTTTGCCGAAGAGTATGGTGGTGATGGTGAGCGTCGGTAAAGTGCATCAACTTGCGCCACAGCAACATGATCGGCCTGTGTTGTTGCGTTTGAGGGGTTTTGTTACTAAGCGTGAGAGACCAATTGAGTTGATGTATTGACCTACCTCTGTATGGAGTCCGTGAGGACAGGCGGCAACTTGACGAAGTTGGGGAAGTCCTGAAAGAGTGCGAAGAGCTGGGAAAGGAGAGCGTGCACACGCGCAACAAACCTAAGCGGGCCCACACACGCACATACACATCCACGCTGTTGAGAGCGACTGCGCTAATAGAAGGGTAAATTTCGAAACGTGCGTACGCCTGGTCGGCATCGGAGGCCTCCATCTCCGTGGCGGCAACTGCGGGGAGCAAGGTCTCCTCGCGCGGCGCGGAGGGGTCATCGATGGCCTGGTCGTCGAGCAGCATGGAGAAGGACGACGCGCCCTGAGACTCGACCTCTGGCTCGGGGGGTTGCGTGAGCATGAAGAGCCACTCGAGGACATGTGAGTGAATCAGCACGGCCAGTCGGAACGTGTGGATCAGCCCGCGGTTGTAGCAGTATGCGTTCGGGTCCAGCGCGCCTGGCGGGCAGGAGCGATCCCGCTCGGGTGAGCGTGGGACGCCGATCGAAATACAACACATCAAACAGTAAAGAGAAAGTACCGAGGCTCTGCACCATTTCGGCCACCTCGTTACGAAGCACCGCCGCCAAGTGTTGCGCACGCACGCCGTTGCCACGCCGCTTGATGCAGTCGCGGACGAAACAGAGGCACTGATCAACGTCATCGGAGATCTGACGCATCTGTACGGTCGGCTCGCTGTGCACAGCGCGGTGGACGCCACCATGACCCTGTTCAGACTGTGCGCGTCATCGACGCATCTGTGCTTCTTGTGGCCTACGTACACATAGCGGGTCTTCTTTTCCTCTGACATGAAGTGGAAGAAGCTCTTGCGAAGGCTGGCGCACAGCTCCGGCAGTTTGTCCACCTCGTCCTTGAATATGTGCGAGGGGGATTTGACAGTTAGTCAGCGTTCATTCACTCGTGCGGGAGGTGCCACGAACTGTAAGGTACCTGGTCTTTGATCACGGCGATCCCGAGGAACGTGAGCGTGGTGCTGCCCTCTGGCCAGGCCCACTCGTCCCTTCCCAGCGGTTCCAACCGTGCCGTTGTACTAGGCAGTACGAGGCTTCCACTAAGGGCACATTTGATTAGCATTGAATGGGTGTGGATGTGCATGAATGCTGTGTGTGTGTGTGTGTGTGTGTGTGTGTGTGTGTGTGTGTGTGTGTGTGTGTGTGTGTGTGTGTGTGTATTTGTGTGTTCCAAGTCTGCGTGTGACGTACTGAAGTGAGACAGAGCGAGGGAAACGTGGAGCAGAGGGAGTGAAGAAAACAGGCCGGCCGCTCTGCTGGGCCGTTCGCAGGTCCTGCAGCAGGCGGTTGGTGTCCGCATCGAATTCTTCGAACGTATCCAGCTCCTCTTGGGGTTGCACTGGTCCGGCGGTTTGCTGCGAATAACCCAAACGCGGCGTACTCACAAGTCTCAGCAGCCAAGGCTGCATGCGTGTCTCGGCAGCCAAGGCTTCATGCGTGCGTACCCGGGGCTGAGGGCGATCCGATGGGGATGGCGCGCGCTGACTGGGCTGGGGCTCGGGTGTTGCTGGGATGTACTTGGTGGTACCCTCGGTCAAGTCGAGTATGTAATCGGGGCCGGCCTACAGAGATGCGCCCAGAAATGAGAAGGTGGTGACAAGGACAATCTCACGAAAGACGAGATGGCGAAGCGACTTGCCTGGGCATTGTGAGGTGTTGAGTAGTGAGCTGCGAGGGCAGGGCCAGCGTTTGTGGCAGGTGATCCGCCGCTGAGTCGTCTGCGCGTCGCCTCTTTACGTTGCGCGCGCTTCTGGTCGGCCTCTCTCCGCCGTTGCGATGAACGGAACGAGCTGTGCTGTAGCTTAGCTCGCACCGTGCGCCTCTGCACAGCGGGAGTAACCACTCAATGTTCGCTCATCATCGCCAGTTGAGAGGGAGGCGGTACGGATTGGGGCGCTGGCCAACCAAAGAGGCCGTGAACATCAAGCAGCTCGTCCTCATTGACACCATCATCTTCGTCATCAAGCATTGGCCCCTGGTGGCCGTTTCGGCTACGCTCACGGCCTTGATTGAAGTTGAAGTTGAAATTCGGTCATCGCTCATGATCCGAATGGAAACGAACAAGTCCAGTCGTACCTAGCACGGTCACGTGACTCAAAATGGAAGAAGAAGGCGGACGACTCATGCTGGCCTGGTCGGCTCGTGATGGTCTGGACACTCCGCTCCACGCGACGCTCGTGTCTTCCGCCTCGAGTCCTGGGTGGGCAGTCCCGTCGCCACCGCCATCGGCGTCGTCGTGTTGTGGTATGCGTCGCTGTCTGTGTCTGCGCCTTCGGTCTCCTCGTCGGATGAGCACGGCGTCCCAGCGCTGATGCGGGTGACGGGTTGAGGGTCTCAGGGCGAGGGATACACTAGAGGGAGACCGTAGGTGGCATACCTTGGAATAGGCCGCACTCATGTATTTGGCGTAGAGAGTGGGGTGGTAGCGACACACCAGCGCGTCGATTTTCTCTTCGAGCTGTTGCAGCTCCGGCGTGTCCCATACATCGCGCAGAGCGTTAAGGCTCTGGTCGATGTCACGGCCGCCAATAATGGTGTAGGTCTGCTTGACCTTGCCTGTCGCCGGGTCCCTGCAGCACAACGAACGTATATTGAGTGAAACGGCGACTGTATGGGTGCGTGAGTCTCACGGGCGTGATTACTTTTCGTAGGAGGGGTCGTCCAACTCTCCCTCCTCAAGAAGGCGCCTGTAATGAGAACTGCACTGGTAGCCAACACTGCATGCGTTGCAAAATACACGGGTGCCATTAGCCTCAAAACACGAGGTGTTATCACATATAATGGTCGATATACCGGTTCTCAAGGCCCGCGGCCAGAGCAAACACGCCCCAGTTGGTGCCCACGCGCCAGTCGTTACTGCGAAACTCCTCGTATCGGCGCAAGAAGGCCTGCTTCTCCTCCATCGTGAACGTGCCCTGCCTTTGCACGAGCCCAGGATCTTGAATGGGCACGCGTTGGAAAGTTGGATCAGGCACTGGACAAAGTAAACCATTAAAAAAACAATGAAAGCATGGATTAGGTACCCGTGAGACGGTAGTAGTATCCGTTGGGGTTCTGGTAGCGCTGCACCCACGCCCTGACCTTATCCGCCGACCTGTCGACACAAGCATTTAGCTCAGACTCGTGTGTGCGCCATGGCACGAAGGCGCGGATGAAGAGTGCGGGTGCAGTACCACACTTGGATGCTGCTGCGACAGAAGAAGTCGATACCGCGAACCCCGCCGATGGAGCGAATTTTGAGCTTGACGGCCTTGCGCTTGTCGGTCGCTGCCTTCCGCGGGCTGTAATGTGTCTGTCCTTCGAGTAGACGAGAGCCTGGCAGGCGATGGCCGTCTCCGTCGTTCCCCCCCACATCTTCAAGGTCATCAGCTTCGTCAAAGCTCTCCTCCTCGCCCTCCGCATCGGCCTCGTCGGTCATGCTGTCACTTCTCACCATGATAAAGTCATCGGGGTCGCTCCAGTCTGAGCTGGCATCACTCAATTCCATGTCCTCTAGGATAAGATGTGTGAGAAGAGTGAGACAAGATGTCGTGCAGGGTGGCGCACCTCTCGTGTACACGGGCATGCCGGGAACGAACTCGGCATCCACTTGTTCGCTGTCCTCGCCGTCCTCGACAAACACGCTCCAATCAAGGAAATCGCCCTTGGCCTTCCTCCTCTTGCTCATGGTC
The DNA here is from genome assembly GCA_027943245.1 of Acanthamoeba sp. SK_2022b. Taxonomy (NCBI): domain Eukaryota; phylum Discosea; order Longamoebia; family Acanthamoebidae; genus Acanthamoeba; species Acanthamoeba sp. SK_2022b. The sequence continues at coordinate 139,887 of JANDJZ010000043.1, forward strand.
TGCACCGGCATCACCGACGTCATCACCCACTAATATCAAGGCCTTGGAACGGGGAGTTGCATGCCTTCCAGTAGTCGCCATCCAGTCCGCCATAGATGTCCTTGACTGTTACCCTTTCCGCACTCGCGGACGGCACCTGGCGCTGGGGTTTACCGTTGGGGCTGTCACTGTCGCTGTCGCTGTCGTCGTCCAGGGCGTCTACCTCAGACACCATGGTAGCTTCCGCGTCCACGGTCATGTCTGCGCTCTCCTGGGCCATAGCATTGCCGTTGGGAACGGATTGTTGGCCGCTGCTGGTGGCCTGGTCGTCGTCTTGGCTTTCCGTTACGCGCTCCTTGCCCTTCTCCTCTTGCTGCCGCTTTTGCCGCTTCCTTCTCCTGGCGTCTGACTTCGCCTCCTCTGCCGGCAGTCTGCTGTCGGTGTCAGCTTGCTGAAGCGGTTGCTGTTCCTCAACGGCTCCTGACGGTAGAGGGCGATCGGCAGGCGCGGGCTGCCAGTACCCGCCGTCGAGGAGATCAGTGAGCATGTCGCGGCGCCTTCGTCGTTTGTTTCTCTGGTTACTCTTGCTGACGTGTCCAGTTGTCTCTGGTACTGTAGCGGCAGTGCTGTGCGAAGAGGGCTCGTGTTGCACAGCCACCTGCTCGCCAGTGCCTTGTTGGACTGTCACCCTCTCCTCTTGGTTCCGTTCTGAGAGGTTTGAAGGTTCGGTTTGTTGAGGTATGGGTAGCTCCTGCTCGACGAGGGGAAGTGAAGGGCTTTCATCTTCATTCTCTAGCTTGATTGGCCCTGCAGCTTCCACCAAGAATAGCTGAGTAAAACGTGCGTTTGTGAATGCAACACAAGAGGACGCACCTGAAGACGGAAGGCCGGAGGTGTTTGTGGCCAAGGAGGACCAAAATGGTCCAATCGAACCAGGCTGGAGGGATTTAATCTCATCTTCACTAGCGTCGTCATCTTCGCGCTTTCTCTTCTTCAAGCCCCTGTCGTCCCCCTCCAGCTTCATCTGTTCGTTTTCCATCCTAGGGCCGAGAGGCTCACCGCTCCTCAGCGAACCCTCCACGACAATCTGCAAACTCACGCGCTGAAAATCCAACCACGCCAAAAGCGCGGGAAAACGCCAGATTATGTCCAACACAATAAAATGATTTTGGCGTACACGCCAGGGAGCTCCACGAGGCTCTGGCCGTAGTAGCTGCTATTGGACTCACTTGGGTGGTTGAAGTTTTACATGAAAGTGTTGAAGGAGGAACTGTTCTGGATCGGGGATGGGAAAGGGAGGGCTGGCGAAGGCGACGGGTGGGTTTGTGTAGGGCGAAGCTGAATGTGTGGAAGTAGAAGTAGAGGATGAAGATGATGGCTGAGTTTGTGGTGAGTGGCTGACTTTGCTCGAGGTGGCAGCGTGCTTTGAAGATGAGTTGGTAGTGGCTGGAGCCGGGGAGCTCGTCGTGAAGGGATCAGGCCGCGGAAGGATGGACTGCTGTTGGGGTTGATGGTTGTAATGCGGTTGCTGCGGCTTTGGATGCAGTTCGCTTGTTCGCTTTCCAGCAACCGAGGGGTAGTACTGCGTCGTTTGCCTGGCGTGGTCGATGTCCATGGCTTGCTGGTGTTGCTGTTGCGCGTGAGGTGCTCTAGCGCCGACAGCTTCATCGCTCCCTGGCTGCTCGTGGGCCTGGCCTAGTGGTTGCAATTGCTGCGCTGCCTGAGGCTGGAGCTGCTGAAGTTGCTGAAGCTGCTCAAGCGGCAGCATGCCTGCCGCAAGCTGAAGTGTTCAAAAGTCGTAAGCTGCGGCGCACGTCTTGAAAATCGATTTGGTGATTACCTGCCACTGAAGCGCAGCCGCGATTTGGGGGTCGACGGAGGAGAAGAGCGCAGGGTAGGCTGTAAGTAGGGCTGCAAACTGTTGTAAGGCCATCTGCTGCTGCAAATAAGCTTGCTGTTGCTGTTGTTGCTGTTGTTGCTGTTGCTGCCGCTGCCCCGACGCGTCGGCCACTCCACCAGCACCCCCTCGCATCACAGCCATTAGGCTTTGTATCACCCTCTCATCCATCTTGCCAGAAAGCTTTTGCCCTTTCTTTCTTTGAATTTCATTGTTTTTTATTGTTTTCTTTTCCTTGGTCTGGGAAAGTGAGGTGCGCATCTCTGCCGAACGATCGTTGCTGCCTTCCATCATTGAGACTACGCAAGCGACTTGTGGTGCAGACCGCACTTCCCTCACGCCCATCATGTTGACCGAAGATGATGAGGCTCGTAAGAGCACCTCCCTGAGCCCAGATGGAATCTACGACCTCATCGCCTGCGGCTACGACGAGTACCCCCCTCTATCTTTTTCTTGATTCTGCACAAATCGCCGTTGACACGTCGTCCCTGTCAGCTTGCTGCTCGCAGACATTCGGTCCCTTGAGTGCTTTCGTGCGTGCCACCTTCGTGGCGCCGTGCACTTTCCGTTCAGCACCGACCCGTCAGGTTCGTTTCCACTACTGGCGCACGACAGAAATGCAACACCGCTCACCCCTTCCCTCGTGTGTTTGTCGTCCGTGTGCCATGGTAGAGTCGAAGCGCCACAAGGCCATTCGGTTTTATAAGGAAATGCAGAGGCTAGAACGAACTGTACCTTTACCGCGTGCGCACGCACATAACGCGCGCACGCACCTGTCTTATCTATTCTCCTCCATCGGTGTGATGGCCAGTGGTTCACTCGAGTGCTTGTGGTCACTGATCTCGACGATCCACTGACTGACGGCGCTGGTGACTCCATGCCACTCTCGCCCGATGTGAGCAGATCCCGCCAATCCAAGGGCACGGACCTCTCCCGCTCCCAAGCTCGTCCCTACGCTCTTGGCCTCCTACTCACAGTGTCGCCTCGCTCGCAGGCCTTGAGTTCATGGATGTGATCAAGAGCGCGCCGGGCATGAAGCACATCGTCGACGTCTGGATCATCGATGGTGCTACTATCACTCTTGCGCTCCGTTGCTTTTACGGTCTGCAGCGCCCGCAGCTCATCGTTCACCTTCGCACAGGTGGGTTTGTGAGCTTCAAGCAAAAGTATCCCTACCTCTGCGTGTCGAGCATCACCGCCAAGCGCGAGGAGCCGCTCTTCCGTGACGCCACACGTAAGCTGCAGGAGTACTACTCCCAGATGCCCCGCGAGGACAAGGTCCCCCTCGCTTCCTCGCTCGCCTCGCGTTCGTCCTCTTCTCCCACGTCGCAGTCTTCGTCTTCGTCATCAACATCATCATCGACAACGTCACCGACACCGGCCGCCCCCGCCTCTACTGCAACGTGCACGAACGAGGCATGCAGAGCCACGGGGTGCACTGCCCCGGCCGCGCGGCCCGTGCGTTCGCTGGCGTCGGCCTCCAAGTACATCAAATGCGACCCGTGCAAGTGGCCCAGCAGGCTGATCAACGACTTCCTGTATCTGGGCGACTACGGGGCCGCGTGCAACCCGCTGGCGCTCTCGGCGCTCCGTATCGGGCGCGTCGTCAACTGCACGCCCGACCGCTCCAACCTGTGGGAGAAGCGACCCAGGAAGCGGCAGCGCGTTGAAGCTGTTACCGAAGGCTGCAAGACAGAACAGGTGGAAGAGGACGGAAGGCCCTCACCATCGTCTCCTTCGGAGTCGGCTGCGACCACGTCGTTGCCGTCGTCATCTTCGCCATCGTTGCGATCACCTTCTGGACCAGCGTCGACCACGTCAGAGTCATCGTCATCTTCGTCATCGTTGTCATCTTTATCGTCGACGATATCGGCAACGGAGCACGAAAACGAGAAAGAGAAAGGACAGGAGGAGGAGGAGGAAGAAGAAGAAGAGACCGAGGAACCGTTGGCGAGTGTTCTCTTTCCAGATGTCAAGATCGAGGAATATCTCAGGTACATCATCCTTGACGCGCGAGCCTGCATGCATGTCTCATCATCTTCTTTTTCTATGTGTCATATGGCCAATCAGAATACCAGTTCTGGACAACTATTGCGACAGCATCGCCGACTATTTTGATGACTCGATCTCCTTCATTGGTTCGTGGTTATCACACGTGTGAGCACGTGTGGCGAACTGGCCCTCCCTGCTGACCTACTCAATGTGTGACCATGCAGAAAAGGCAAAGAAGCGTTCTCAAGCGGTGCTCGTCCATTGCGCTCAAGGTTCGCTGGGCATATCCTGCAAACAACGCTGCATCTTGCTCACACGTTTGAACTCTGCGCAGGCATCAGTCGTAGCGTGGCGATAGCCATCGCCTATCTCATGAAAGTCGAGGTGCCTTGCCTGTCCTTACACGTTACGCGCACTCGGAACGCTCGCTCACACGTCTAATGCCCCCAGGGCATGTCGTTACGAGAGGCTTACGATTTTGTCCGAAGCAAGCGGCCGGTGAGCAAACCCAACGTCGGCTTCCTCAAGCAGCTTGCTGCCTTTGAGCTCCAGCTCTGCGGCACCACCA